>CM068584.1:50059558-50112058 GCA_035048485.1 Pteria penguin | reverse complement strand
CAGTATGAAGTTATGGCCCGGACAAGGATTTTGGCTATGTGTGCACTGTGCCCTTGACCTTAAAGATATGACCTTTGTTCGAGGTCATGACACTCTCTTGTGTAATGTACAACAATTGCGTGAAATGTTATCCAGATGCAACACAACAGTAAGGAGCTGTGGCCCTGACAATGATTTGACTAAATGTGTACTGTGACTTGACATTGGAGATAAGATCTTGGGTCAAGGTCATGACACACTCTTGGGTCATGGACAACAATTGTGTGAAATATTATCCTGGATAATAATCAAACTTGGCAGTAAGAAGTTGTGGCCTTGGCAAGAATTTTGGCTATGTATGCACCGTGACCTTTACTTGAAGATATTACCTTAGGTCAAGGTCAAGATACACCCTTAGGTCATGGACAACAATTGTGTGAAATATTATTCAGATCCGATGAGGAGATGAGAAGTTATGGCCCGGAAAATATTTGTGCCATGTGTGCACTGTGACCTTGACCTTGATGACTATGGGTAAGGTCCCGACACACCGTTGGGTCATGTACAAGAATTGTGTGAAACATTATCCAGATCTTACAAGCGGGTAAAAAGTTAAGGCCCGGACAAATGTGAACAGATGGACAGACAGACAGGGTGAATTTGTATATACCCCCGAAACTTTGTTTGTTGGGAGTATAACTAGAGTTGTCCTAACGGATCAAATTAACCCCCCCCCCCCCGCGTCAACAAAGTTGAAGCATGCAATAATTCATTACAAGATACATCACTAGTATAAGTGGAATGGATGTCCCACTTGTGCAATTTGAGGTATAATCAATGAAAACAATCTGGTCTGTGAGCACTCTGACCTTGAACTTGTAGATATGGTTTTGGTTCAAGATCATTACACATCTTTGTGTCATGGACAACATTTGTGTAAACTATAGTCTTTCAGCAACGTAAGAGGAAGAAGTTATGCCCCGGAAAAGAATTCTGGCTATATGACCTTGGTTCAAGGTCATGGCACACCCTAAGGTCATGAACAACAATTGTGTAAAATTTGATCTCCCTCATAAGTAAAAGGAAAAGTTTTGGCCCTGACAAGTTTCATGGAAAGGCAGACGGACACATCTTTGGATCATGGAAAATAATGGTGTAAAATATTATCCAGTTCCTACATCGCAGTAAGGAGCTCTGACCCGTACAAGGATTTTGAAAATGCGTGCACTGTGACCTTGACTTTAGAGATATGATCTTGAATCAAGGTCATGATACACCCTTGGGTCATGAATAACAAATGTGTGTAATATTATCCAGATCCAGCCGAAGTTATGGCATGTACAATGATTTCATCTATCTGTGCACTGTGATCTTGACCTTGAAGATAGGACCTCCGGTGGAGGTCATGACACACCCTTGGACATGTTGTGATTGTGTGAAACAATTATGTGGAATATTATCCTGGATAATCATCCAATTTGGCACTAAGAAGTTATGGCCTGACAAGGATTTTGGTTATGTATGCACTGTGACCTTGAAGATATGACTATGGTTCAAGGTCATGACACACGCTTGGGTTATGTACAACAATTGTGTGACATATTATTTAGATCCCACAAGGGTAAGAAGTTATGGCCCGGACAAATGTGAACAGACGGACAGACTGACAGACGGACAGACAGACAGGCCGTGTGATTCCTATATAACCCCCCAAATTTTGTTTTAGGGGGTATAATTAACATACATGTATATGTACAGGTCTGCGAATCCATTCACTCATATATATACTCCGGGACTTTAGAAACGGCTATCTAATATCATTATAGTTTAATCAACAACTAGGGTAAATAATTGCATCAAACTTGATTTATTTCGAAAATTTGAATTATATTTAGGGGTTACCATGCCCCATTCTAATGCATTTGACAAAATAATTACAACTAGAAGCACAGAGTTAAGGTTTTCTAAGCCAATTCGCTAATCACAGTCATATCAAAAACTGCAGGGTATCGTGACGTCACAAATCAGAAACTGCAGGGTATCGTGACGTCATATCAAAAACTGCAGGGGTATCGTGAATACCCTTGCAGTTTTTAAATCGGACAGCCAATGAGATCGCGTGTTACAAACAAAGTGCATTAGAAATGATAATATGATTGATACTATCACAAGTTTCCTTTAAAAACGATTTGATTTCATCATTTATGCATACCACGTTAAAAATTTAACGTTTTTTTTTTATTAAAGTGTAACCCCCCCCCCCCCCCCCCAATTTGCTTTAACGCATGCACGCAATCTGGACCGCATGGATTGACATAAAGTTCGAATTTGTCTTATAGGAATATTATTCCACTCTTCTTGAAGAGCACGTGCCAACTCATCCACAGTTCTTGGTTGACGGTGACGTTTACGTAAGCGTCTCCCTCACTCATCCCACATGTGCTCTATTTGATTAAGGTCGGGTGAACGTGCTGGGAAATCCATTACATTAATTCCCTGGATGATTAGAAAGTTTAAGGTGACTCTAGCCGTGTGCGGACGTGCGTTGTCTTGTTGAAACGTTAATGGATTGTTGACAGTTTGATGACGTTGAATTAATGGAAGGATCTCAGGCTGTAAAACGTCATCGATGTGGCGCCTCGCGGTAAGAGTGTTCCTCAAAATAACCAGTGATGACTTTAAATGTTGATTGATGGCTCCCCAAACCATGACGCCACCACCGCCAAATTTGTCACGTTCAATTATGCAGTTTGCGGCAAAACGTTCATTGCGTCTCTCTTCCGTCAGCCATGAACGGAACAGGTCAGACGATTTCTTCGGTGGCGAGGAGTTAGGATCAAGCCTTTCAATGGGCGACGGCATAGCAAACCTTGCTCTTTCAATCGTCGGCGTACTGTCCTGGGGGTAGATTTGCCTACCGTGACGACCTATCACATCTCTTGACGTGCTTATGGCTGTCGCAAACCTGTCACGTAGATGACGTTGTCTTATGAAAACGTCTTGACGTCTTGTCGTTACGCGTGGCTGACCACTTCGAGGACGATCCTTAATACTTCCTGTGGTCCGATACTTCCGTAGACAAATGGATGTTGAAGCGTCCTGCGCTGATACCTTGATTTACGCCGGCGTCTACAAGGCCAAGAACAGCATACCTCTGTTGCTCAGACAGTCTCGGCATTTCACGCCTAAGTTTTAATGAAGCAAAGTTTGAAATCAGGATAGATAAAGGCACTAGGTACCAATATATGTTATTTCTAAAGAAAATGACTCAATGTAGAGAACATGGTCGAGTACTTTTTGAAAAGCGCACGGGTGACCAGTATTACGTTATGGTTAAGTGATTTGTCTCGCCGATAGCATGAAAGTTACCGCAATCACACAATATCAAGCAGATATTCAAATCGATTTATTTTTATAACATTTATGTTTGTACATGAAAAAAAACCCCAAAACATATAGGCGTTTTTAAAGTCCCTGAGTATATATACCTACTGATACATACATACATACACTAATACATAAACACAAATACAAACAAACATACCAGCATAGACTTTATAGCTTAGATTAAGTGTTTTTCTTTTTTTTTTCTATTTATTGATTTATCATCACTATTATTATTATCATTATTATTTTTTAGGGGGTTGTTTGTTTTAGGGGTTTTTTTTTTGGGGGGGGGCTTATTTTGCTATTTGTGTGTGTGTGTGTGTGTGTGTGTGCGCGCGCGTATGCGTAACTGGTTTCATGACTTTCTCTTGGAATCATTATGTACATGGTCATCAGGGACGTGGCTTGGATCTTTCCTTGATCGTCATGGACAACCGGGCATCATCTGATTTTGAATCCGCCGCTCGATGCCATTTGTATGTGACGTAGGTATAGGATGAGAGGCGAACGCTGATTGGTTGGATGGACACACCCCAAACCTCAGCCAACCAATCCGCGTTCGCCCCTCATCGTAAACCTACGTCACATTTGTTTCTCATGTGTTAAAGGTGCTCGAGTAAGCGATGAAGGCTTATTTACGAAGCCGTTTTCGTGCCATTTTAAAGAAGAAAACATTTTTTATCTCGTTCGAACGAGAAACTATCTCCTTTGAACGAGAAAAAAATCTCGTTCGAACGAGAAATTATCTCGTTCGAACGAGAAAATTATCTCGTTCGAACGAGAAACTAATATCATATACCATAGTCTACAGTGATAAGTGTTATTAACCGACAGAAAGAAATGGAATATCGTCCATCAATAAATCTATTTATATTTTCTAACAATTTCTTTAATAGCGGATGTTTGATCATTTAAATAACTACATAGGCAGGAGCATTTGGCCGTGTTTGGCCTGAATTTAGTTGAAATACATTATACGTATTATTTCAGTCTATCAAATGGTAGATCTAAAGTATGTTTGTAACATTTGATTTGGAGCCTCCTCCTTTTTTTATATTTATGTTTTAAGCCACTGGGATCAAACTAACTTGGCTCAGTGACCTCACCAATTAACATTAATCATTAATGAAATAATAATGCATAATTATAAGTGTTTTATTGTATATCAGTAAGTACCATTCAGTTTATATTTCAATTCTGAAATGTATAAATCATAATTTACAACTATTATAATACCTTTAATTACAAGAGGAGGGCAGAATATCTCTGATGGCATAATACCCCCTCCCCGTTTTCTTTTTTTCCCCACGCATTCATCTTCTTCGCAATATAATGAATTATACTGTAACTAAAGTATTTCCTTTCTATTGAAAAGCTGTGTGTTTTAGAATAACCATGCATATGTACGTTGTGTTGTAAGTGTGTAGTTGAAATATATGCAATTATGCATATATAAATGTATCATTATATGTCTCAAATGAAATAATTCCTAATCATACTTATCTAAATAACAAAACAACTTAATTCATATATAAAAGTTTCTCGTTCGAACGAGAAACTTTCTCGTTCAAACGAGATAAAAAAAAAAGAGTTATCTTCTTTAAAATGACACGAAAACGGCTTCGTACTTATTTGATTTGCAAAATTACAAAAAAAAAAAAATGTGCAGAATCAAAGAAAAAGATTGTATTTACTATGTTGTCAATGAAAATGTGTCATTGTCAGTATCAGTGGCCCTTGTCAGATTTCAAGAATGTAACAGCTTCTGTTATTGTGGAAAGTGCCCACAATTTATAACATTCCTTTTATTATGTTTGATAAACTAGACGTCTTTCTCAAGACTGGAGCTTTAAAGATCTTGACCTAATGAGTAAAAAGGGACAATTTGGTTTATCTAATGGCTTTAATATTAAAAAAAAATCTTAAAGTGGGGGAAGGAGTGGAGGGGTTTAGGAAAATTTTACTACTCCTCTTTCTAGGGACTTGGGTAGAAGATTTCAAACAGTCATGGAGGCAAATGTGCTAACATAATTTGCGTAGCGTTATATTGGAAATTTGAAAACACCCGCTTATTGCACTTAGGAGGAGGATCTCCACTAAAATTATACATACACAACTAAGCCACTGCACTAACATTTGAATTTCCTATACATATTACCATTTAAGGAAAATTACTAAACACGCCTCTTTTTGTACATTGTAATTCACTAGATTCTAGAGGCAATAAAGTAGGACGATTATGAGACTAATGTTTTGTGTTGATTAACCTTTTTGGGATTTGGGGGGGGGGGGGTTACATAGAATTGTAAGGGGATAACTGAGAAGTCTCCCTTAATTGACCGACCGCCCTAAGTCGGTGTCGTAACCGCAGCCCAGTCGAATATTTTTGTAATGTCGTTCCGTGTATATTATGCTATTGTCTCTTTTTTTGTGTAGGTCCTTGGTGATTTGTGTCATACCACTTTGTCAGATGTCTTCTGTTTTCTCTCATAGAACACTCTGATGCATTTATTCTCAATTATATTGATTCTATGCAGCTGACTGAGTCCAGTCCAAAAACAATAACACTATAGGCGACATTAAATATTTCACAGTTGTCCTGTTTCATCAAAATCCTTCAATTAGTTAACAAAAATCGTCTGTGTTCAATAAAATGTGTGAAAATGCACCACTTCCTATTTAATGTTCTTCCAGCATAGGAAACAGGGATATTAAAGGTGTTGGGGTTGTTAATGGGTTTCCTCAACGTTTATGTTTTATGTATTTGTTCATCCGTCAGTCTGTCTTTCTGTTTATCACTTTCTATTTCAAAACAGCGATCTTCCATTAAGTATAGTTTTATTACTAAACACAAAGATATTGCACGTCATGGATAAAGAATACAAAAATCTAACATTGAGTATAGGTTTATTATTTCCTCCATTAATGATATTTAGATCGAATTGAAGTAATATGGATATGAAATGATTTTCTTCCCACTTTGTCATAGCTAAACTTTCATTTTGCCTTTGCACTTTTCCTTAATCCTTAATATTTTTACTTTGAAATCAGTCTGTCTGCCTACCTGTCCGTCTGTCAGTCTGGCAAATAAGTTTTCCGCATTTTTTTTTCTCATGCTTGCAGATTATCACTTGATATTTGGTACATGTACATTGGTTTACCATGGCAAGCTGCAGTTCAAGTTCAAATTTTGAACCGGTACGTTAATTTCTTTCTGAGAGTATGGCCTTAAAACTTAATGCAAATACTTAGTTTTCCGTACTTTTATGAGTCATGCTTGCAGATTATCATTTGATATTTAGTGCATTGCTTTAAAATCTTATAAATGTGTTCATTTTAAAAATTGTTGGCGACGGTAGGGGGCATATATTACTTTAGCAATATTTACCGAATGCTCGTTGTTGGTTTAATGGGAGAAGACTTTCCTTTATCCAACCATTTAGTCTCTCCAAAACACAATGCAAGATCACAATGGCAAATTGTCCCCTTTCGTGTACCACCATCAGATCAAATCAAATATACAGACGGTATATTTAGCGGCCATGTTTACCCTTCGCGCGGGGATCGGGCTGACCAATTGTTTGAAGCTGAATTTCACCATGGCAAATAACTCCTTAAATGCAACACCACAGGATAACTTGCAGCTGTATATTGGTTTAGAAGGAAGAGAACGAAGGTTTTTTTTTACCATTTGCTCTGACTTTCCAAGGGTCAGACCTTAGTTTGATACTTATATGTACAACTACAATTAATATTCTAAGATATATACAGTCATTTGTATTTGAACTAATATAAGAAAAGAAGTGCAGACAAGTTCACACGAACGGACAGACAGACGTCAGTGGGCTGAATTATTGCACCCACATAACATATTTCAAAATGGCGGACCGAGAAACTTAAACACGAAATTTGATGAAATATATAGATAAAATAATTTCAAAGTGAGTGAAAATTTTACCTCTGATGATGCATATACTTTATCCCGCATAGCCCCCCCCCCTTGCCCCCGATAATAATGGGTCTAGCATAGAACCCATTCTAACATAGATTTCTCTATGACGGTATATATCCCCCTGCCCTGGGTAAAACGGGCTTGGTATAGAATTTCCCTCTTTTTAAATATGGGTTTCGTTCCACTGAAATTTAAAGGCAAATATTTACACAATGGAGAGAGTACCGATATACAGCGGATGAAGCGAATATATGATTTTTTAAACTCGACCATCTCCTGAATTGTACAAAAAGAGTTTACCATGGTTTGAAGGGATCCATCAAAAAGTTATTTTTATTTTATTTATTTATCTATTTAATCATTTATGTATTCATTTATGTATTTATTTATCTATGGTAGTAGAGTCAGTCCTTGAATATACTTGTGTCAGTAGTAAAACTTTCGAAACTTAAACAGGGCATTGTATTAATAAAGAAATGAACACAAAAAGGAAAATGGAATATATTTGGTATAGAACTAGAAATAACTTTTAAACCAAAGATATGCAGCAAAATTGCACATCTGACAAAATTAAATGCGTGATTTAAGTATTTTAACAACTATAGGACTCTTCGTATTCCTCGTGTAAAGAGAAATATATGATGTACAGTTCACTCTAGTTTCTTTGAATAGATATCGAAATTCAAACGACACCAAGGAAAATGGAAACTTTTTCAATTAAATACAAGAATGATTATCAGATTTGACAGAGAACGTTGATTTTCACATTCATATAATAAACATAATTTAAATCTTAACATGTTCGACGAATATAACAAATCTGAAGTACATGTAATTTTGAAGAAAGAAGAGAAGGGAAAGTCTGACACCAGATACCACCCCCTTCTCTCTCTCTCTCTTTCTCTCTCTGGAAATGCGCTCTAGTATAGTAAACATTATGTATATAAACAATATATAATGAATAATCAACATTCCTTGTTATGTCAATCCAATTTCTGGCGACAACGAAAGAAAATCATGACAGATCGATAAACTAAAAAAATTGGACATAAGTCAATATTAAAATAATTTCTTTATTCTGAATTTTACAAACTTACAACAGTTTGTGTTTGAAAATTTACAATATACACGGTTGTGAACAAAGGAATAAAATGTCGATGCCTGTGGACGAAATTTAGCATTTCCACTGATTTATACGTAATTACGTGTCATGTGTATTATAAATATTAAATCGAAAACGATTAATATATAGAAAAGGGGAAGATTTCATTGGGTATTTTTTCTTTTCTTTTTCTTTTTTATTTGCTAATTTTTGTGGGGTGGGATGTTATACTAAAGGACATTCTTACAGACTGGAATAGTTTTCCCCTGGTGATATTCTATGTTGGGCCTGTTTTTCCGGGAAAAAAGTGTGCAGGGGTAAGTCTGGGCTCGGAAATCCCCGAACACTATATATTTGCTTTAGTTCGAAAATTGCGTGTATTTTCATTATTGATAGTGCAGGTTTACCCGAAAAACTGTTTTCGTTTGGAACAGAATTTCTAACATATTTACGATCGAAATGTAGTAGCGGACTAGGGTCCGTACTACTATGTAATATGTGTCACGAATGACCATGGGTTTGAAATCCTACTGGTATTTACTTTTCCAGTATTATTATTACTGTTTTTGGGGGGATGTTGGGGGAGAGTAATGATGTCATAAGCAGTGGCGGATTTAGAGGGGTTGGTCCCCCCCCCCTTTGACGACATATTTACTAGTAAATATCCAGATTTTGCACCAAAAATGACTGAAGTAGTTTGGCTAATACACATGTTGGCCCTCCTTTTCGGAAATCCTGGATCCGTCACTGTTATGATAAGATAATCTATTACCAAAATGGGTTCTTTCAGGAATGGATTACATGCATTTCAACAAATTCCAAGAAATAGACTTCTGGCAATGGACAAATTATGTAATATAATATACATGCTGATTTAAAATATATGCATTTCGTTTTAAGACTATATGATGACGGTGTGTGTCTGAAGTATTTTGGGGTGTTTACTGTCTCGTCCGAAAGCCAGAATACCGGTGAGCCTACGGCGGCAGTTGAACCCGGAACCTCTCGATCACGAACTAAGCACCTCATCCACTGAGCCACACAGGATTCTCAATCATTTTAACAGCCCAAGCTCAATACACATTTATATTTCGGATCCATCTTGAATTCAATGCTATTATCTAGAGCGATTCCATAAAAAAATTAAAAAAAATTAAGTGGATGCTTCTCACTTGTGTAGCTAGGCTTGTACATAAAAGCGAGAGCCTTCTACGAGGGGGGTTGGGGGGGGCGGGTTCCGAGGACATGCTCCCCTCGAAAATTTTGAAATTTAGAACCTTGTAGAGGCTATTTCCTGGCATTTAGAGTTTTTTAAAGTAATTTTTTAGAATAATAATGAATAATAATGAGTTTTAGACCACAAAATATAAGATTAAATGATCCTCAAAATTGTACATAATTCATTAGTAATTATCGACCAATTGCTTTAGAGTATCTATAAGGATTTGTTCCCACAATTTTTTGTTACATTTATTTCATAGCGAATCAACTTTGTAAATATTTGGGTTTTTATTTTATCGAGCGTCACTAAAGAGACATAATTTGTCCAAATGCGCATCTAGTATATTATTTCTTTGTATATAATATAATTTTTACTGCAAAGTGAGGAAGATGCCGAAACTAATTTAGCGAAATAAATTTTCATAATGACAATGAGTGAAACACGCAATATATACAAATATATGCATGAAATCTTATTTTATTAAATTTCATTGACATATTTTAAACCTCCTCAGGCTCCTGTGAATAGGATGCCGGGGTGGCTGGAGGGTGTTTATGATAAATGATATATAGGCCTATATTCAGTCTTTTCGTTACACAGAGTTGCTCCCCATTTGGAACGGTATCTGACGTAAAAAAATTATGACATCATCAAATTCTTTGGAAATTGATCTAATACCTCGGGAAAATTATAGTCCACAAATGACTTTTCATAGTAATTTGATGACGTCATAGTTGTTTTACGTCAGATACCTTCCCAAATGGGAAGTAACTCTGTATAACGAAAGGACTCAATATAATTTAGTAAACAGAAACACCTATGCCACATTGGCTGTTCATGAGGAGCTCCCCTGTTTTGCAATCTGATTTAACTTTAATACATGACGTTAAAATCCCATGTTGCCTTGTTGGGCATTGAAAATTCCAGACCAATGCAACTCCGCCTCCAATTAGACTTTTCTTGTCGACTTCATTCAATGACATGGGTTCAGCTTTGTCACAGATTTTGAAAAATGTCAACATATAGGGGTCTGTTGCTCTGCGGAACCTTTGTACCAATATCCCTAGTATTAGGTGTGGGCGTATCCTTCAAATTTGCATCTCCGGTGCGAGCATCTTCTCTTACCTGAAAGCAGTTGCTCGATTTCAATTGAGCCATGTTGAATAGAAAACTTATTTACAATATCGACAAACACTTAATTCTAAATTGTTAACGAAGCCATTGTGTCGGCAACGGTATGATTTCAATCCGGAATCTCTCTCTCTCTCTCTCTCTCTCTCTCTCTCTCTCTCTCTCTATTTATTTATTTATTTATTTATTTTGAATTAATTCATTTTTTTTTAAAGTGGATGCTTTAGCATCCAAGCCATACATGGTAGCTACGCGCTTGCAAGGTCCCTAAGCGAGTATAATGGTTTAGTGGATTAGGTGCTCGGTTTGTGACCCAAAGGCCCTGGGTTCGACTCCCGCCGCAGGTACACCGGTGTCCTGTATTTCTGTTGAGACAGTTAAAACCGAGGTTCCGAGTCATGGTAGGCGTGGCACGAATTTAACATCTTTAACTGCTTCGGCTGGGTCCGTTGCAAATGTATAAATTTCTATGCAATGTATCAGACCGTCACCATATTCACAGTCGTGGAATGATGTTAAACAGTAATCAATCAATCACCTCAAGGTGGCTTAGTCCCCTACAAATGCCCACATAAGCCGAGTTATGTCTATTTGCGTCTCTTGTTTCTCCTGAAAATTCACTCAATGTTCAAAACTACTCTGGTTTTAGGGTAAAATATATTTTTTGAGAACAAATAATTTATTACTCAATAATATTCATGTTCTAATTTTTGAATTTACTTGGGGGTGGTAGAACATGACAAATATATTCTAATATTATTCTTATTCACCCAAGCGACTTCCCACTTAGTGAACACTTTCTCAGCTGTCTCGCTTTCAAATTAACACCCCCATTCCCCCATTCACTCTGGAATCAGGATTCCTTTTCCTTTTTTTGGTGACATTTTCTTTTGCAAGGGAAAGATCTCTCTAGATTCATTCTTCTCGCCCATGCAATCTAAAGCAGGGCTATGCATGACCCATGCATGCCCACCAAGGGCAAAAAATTGCCAAAGTTTTGACATCACCATGTCAGCATTCATGTAGACCATGGGTATGCATACATTTATGAGAAAGATGTGGTCATTTGTGATAAATGCAACTCCTGTCAAAGGGGAGACAATCGAACGCTTAGAAGGAATGTAAAAATAGTTTTAAGTAATTTCGCTTATTCATGGATTAAATTCTAAAGCATAGTTTCCAAACTGTGGTCACTTACATGCTTCTCTTAATCGTGTGATTCTTGTTTTACGTTATCCCTCATTTATTCCAATCATATGGTGTCGAAACAGTGAAGGATTTTTCACGTGCAACAACTGCCGTGGCACACAATTTCCCTTTTTACAGTCACATCAGAAAGACAAAACTCCGACAAGCTACCTACGGGAATCGAACCCGGGATCTGTCGGTCACAAGCCAAGCACCTACCCGATTGAGTTACACCGGATCTTTTCATCTCCATGCAAAGAGCATAAGTCATATTTAATGTGAAAATGCATTTCATGCTTAAATCACTATATTAAGCATGATCCTTATAATGGGCTGAATTATTCCGTTTCTTGGTAAGTATACTCGCTTCCTTTATGGTACGTCTTTTGATGTTAAGAGGAGTTATACAAATATGTGATAGGTTTTTAAAGAAATGATTGATTAATTGTTGTTTTATGTCAATCCATGATTATTTCAGGTATCTGACGGTATCTGTACCATGACACGGGACCTCGTCTTTTGCTGTCTCATCCAAAAGACAGAACACCGGTGCGCCCACGTCAGGAATCGAACCCTGGTCACAAATTGAATATCTCATCCACTGAGCCACACCGTAGAATAATAAAATTTATCACATGTTTTGCTGTTTATGCACTGAAATATCGCTATGTCATGAATCAATTTATGACATAGGTGACATAATAGCGTAGATAAGAAATGTGTTAAGGCGATGTTACATGAGATATACAAATTTAAACTTAGTGTAACCATGAGATAAAAAGAATCTGAAATGAATTTACATCTAATTCAATATGAAGAGGTCCAGGGGCCGTTACTGGTTACCCGAGTATTAATGCGGCGCAGTTTTCTTATTATCATAAAGCCAGCCTTAAAATGTATAAGTTTCCCACGTAGTATGAAAGATTGGGTAGGTTTTATTTTGCTTTGTTTTTTTTTTCTGAAGACTACAGTAGTAATGGACTTCCGAGGCATAAGTTAATAAAGATGGAAGAAAACAAACAGTTTTATCTTTTTAATTTTACATAAATATATACATATTTGTAACAATGTAGTCACTTCACCTTTCTAAAGGTTCTAACTCGGCTTTCTTTCTTCATCGTCGTATGCCCCCGGTCTTTTGCTCTGATTTAAACGTAGAGCAAAAGACCGGGGGTATCCGACGATGTCTTTCTTGGGAGAAACAAAACAAGGCTGATATAATACTTTCAACGTGCCCCTCCCCTACCCCGAACTCAGCGATGACTTAAAATTATCTCATGGTTCATAGTCCTTTATGAATGACCTATACATGTAACCCTCATCAGATGGTGGAGTTGGTCACGAGTCATTCTTCTACGGAAAAGTCGTCTCATCTTTCTTCATTTGGTCGAAACTACATTCGCATAGATCTGCAGTACAAGGACTGGGGATACACCCGAATTCCTAGATGAGGAGCAGTTAATTTTCCATTGCCTTTTCACTTTCTTTTGAAAGATTTAATTTGGAAGATGAAGATGAGAAACGAAATTTAAAAAAGCTCATACTCCTACTTGTTGCAGCTACTTGCTGGAAGTGAATTATCAAAATAACAAAGAAATATCATTCCTCGTCCCTCTGATTAAACACTGTAACAAAATCTCAGGGGAATTACGATTGGTCCCTGTGGGGAATTAGTGAAGTCAGTCTCTGATAATTGGTATAAATTAGAGAAAATAAGTTAAATGATATTAATCAGAGCATTTGAAATGGACAGCTTATTGTTTTATATAACTGAAACACCGATATTATACGTGCTGGAGACCTAGGCGGTCCTCAGACCTCTCGCTCGCTTGACTTCGCTCCCGCCCTAACTCCAAATCTTGGATCAGCCCCTGATTTCAACAAAACATTGCCCCTTGTCGCAATAAGTGCGGCATGTAAAAGATCCCTGACTGCTTCAGGAGGGTCAGTTGCAAAGGAGTTAATTTCTTCTTTTTCTTTCAAATAAAGTGCTGGTATGGAGTTTACCTGAAGCACCATGGTTCCTATTTCAATGGAATGATTTATTCCTGATAAGGCAAGAGATCCCACAGCAATTATGTGAGAGATACTACTATTGGCTGATTAAGTCGTGCGCACGACATAACTATCTCGTGCGCACTACATAATTATCTTGTGCGCATGACTTTTTATCTCGTGTGCATGACTTTTTATGTCGTGCGCACGACATAACCATCTTGTGCATATAAGTCACGTTCACATGAGCACGACATAATTATCGCTAGTGCACGACTTTTTATGTTATGGGCACGACTTTTTATGTCGTGCGCACGATCGACTTTCTAAGTCGTGCGCACAAGATAATTCTTTTTTCCACATGTCCCTTCCATACTTCCGTAAATAAGACAAACTTTTGTGAATTATACAAATTAAAGTTAAGAAATCATTGCAAAAGGGAAAACATTTTAATTTATCATTGTCTCACCCACTTTGCGAAAGGAGATTTCCGGTATGTGATATATTTGTACATATGCAGAAATGACATCTAATGAAAATCTTTGAAAAATGGGGAAAGCCGGTGTGGTTCAGTGAATAAGCTGTCCTGTCTTTCGGGTGAGACATTAAAACCGAGGTCCCGTGTCACAGTAGGTGTGACACGTAAAAGATCCCTCACTGCTTCTGATGGGTCCGTTGCAACGGTCTAAATTCCTGTGCAATGCATCAGGCAGATGCCGTTACCATATACGTGAAATAATCGTGGAGTGACGTAAAACAATAATCAATCAATCATTTGAAAAATGGGGAAACGGAGCTTTAATTTCATACCGTGAATGGTATAGTTTGATTTAGTTTCCTTGTCTCCTACATGTGCTCATGTGTGAATATATGTAATTACTTTCTGAATTTCAATACATGTTACAGGACTTTTTCATGCATTCAGGATGCGCTTACTTCCCACAGGCACCTGGTCTCACCTTCACGTATTTGAGGTTTGCATTTGTTTGAATACGACATTTTACATGATAATGTCCCTTAATTCCATGGACATCGAGATGTGGTTACCCTTCGGTACTTCAAACACAGTGTATCATTATTATTGTCCCCCGCTTTTCGCGAAAGTGTGGGGACATTAAATCTCATTCGTCTGTCCATCTGTCTCTATGTTCGTCCGTCTGTCTGTCACAAAAACTGTAACCTTGGTCATAACTTTTTAACCGTAAGACGTAGGGCTTTCATATTTGGCATGTGTGTCTGTAGACAGGCACAAGCATGTCAATATGTCACAGATTACTGCACCCTTACTGATAGAACCCAGAAGTGGGGAACCACAGTTCTCTGAATTCGCTTGTTATTATTTAGTTCTATTCTTCAAAGCTGTAAATGATTTTGTAAATATGCTGGCATGTTTTGTAATTCTTTTTTTTTGGGGGGGGGGGGGGGCAACAGAGGCGAGGGAGAAGAGATGGGAATTTTTATGAATGTTTCGAAACAAAAAGATCTCGTTTGCAGATTTTTCTTCACTTGTATCAAGTAGATTTTCATATATTCATCATATATAATTCGACGGTTGCATATTTTGTTGTGTCTACCTGTATAGTATAGAAACTAAATCTGATCATCAAATATCATTACAAGAAAAACAAGCATTCTGAAAGTATTGCTTAGGCAATACTAAGTCCCCTACCGGCAAATGGAAAACTAAGACCCCCAAAACACACACACACACATCTACATGTACACACACACACACAGGCTGCCAGCAAGTTAAGTATTTGATCACAACCTTTAAAGAAATTTTCTAATTCCGAGGGCCGTAATTCCGTCAAAAATCAGTGGACCGTAACGAAACTCGAACTTGATCTGTAACTCATGGTAGTATACTCACACACCAAAAATTGGATGAATATCTACAAGCGTTTAGAAAAAAAGTCCGGAAAAATGCCATTTTAAAGAAATTTTCTAATTCCAAGGGCCATAATTCCGTCAAAAATCAGTGGACCAAAACGGAACTCGAACTTGGTCTGTAACTCATGGTGATAGACTCACACACCAAAAATTGGATGAATATCTACAAGCGTTTAGAAAAAAAGTCCAGAAAACTGCCATTTTAAAGAAATTTTCTAATTCCAAGGGCCGTAATTCCGTCAAATATCAGTGGACCGTAACGAAACTCGAACTTTTTTTTTTTTTTTTTTTTTTTTTTTTTTTTTTTTTTTTTTTATTTATTTTCATACATATACAAATAGACATAAACACACACATACAAACAATGACAAGGACATAGATATTGATTAATCATATCAACTTATCCCATTATAAATTATGATTAAATCATATACTGATATACTTATACATGCACACTCAAACATATACACGTACATACATACATACACACATGTACACATTTGTGATATTACTATATACTATTATATATATCCTTATATATATGTATATACACACACCATTGCAGTAACACACACACATACACACATGTAGATATTTGTGATATTACTATTACCAAAAATACAATATCTAAACACACATACAAATTTTACAAATCAAGACATATAGATTCATGAGTATGACGGTACTACTTTTGTGTTATTATAATTAAGCAATAAGAAAATTAGAAGAATGTTTCAATTAAGATTGTAAGTTTTATATATTTATAAAGACAAAGTATTATGAAAAACTTGCCATATTTCATTAAATTTTGAATATTCACCTTTGATACTGTATCTTAGTTTTTCAGTAGCATAATAATCTTTAAGGTATCTTGTACATTCGTTTAAAGATACTGGTTTGTTCAAAATTCTACATTTGTAGATATATAATTTAACTAAAACAATACAGACGTTAATGGCTTTATACTTGTAGCCATTATAAAGAAACAAAACATTTAAGATAGTAAAGTGGAAATCATTGATGTTATTTTCATTCAACCAGTTTTCAAAGGAATTCCACAAATTTTTTATGACATTACAATAAAAAAATAAGTGAGATATGGTTTCTTGTTGTATATTACAAAAAAGTGCACATTGGATCGTTTCTTATATTCATTTGCCATAAAAGCTTATTTGTAGCAATTATGCGTTGTACAATTCTATATTGAAACCATATTAATTTGGTATCGATAGTAAATTTAAAAACACATGAATTTATACATTTCCAGTCAATATTTTCTTGTAAAGCATTCTCCCATTTTAATTCATGTTTTTTATGTTCATTGTAGATATAGTTACTGATAAAGAAGTTATAAATAGATCTGGTTCCTTTTTTCTCCCCACACAGAATTTTGATAAAAGATGGTATTTCTGGACCAACAGTTTTACATGGATGGGGGTGATGAAATAATGATGGCCCATTTCGCCTTAATTGCATTTTTAATACCTAAAAGCATTGTAAATGGACATTGAAGGTTATAATTTTTTTGGAAATGTTCTAAAGAGTAAAACTTTCCCTCTGAGTCCAAAAAGTCCCCAATGTTAATAATTCCTTTCTCATACCAAGATTTGTAAAAGATTTCAGACCCTCCAACTTTTATATGTGGATTAAACCATATTGGTGTATTTAATATACTAGAGTGGTCTGAAATGTTTTCCAAAATCTTTAATTCAGCTAAATAGCTAATTGCCTCCTTCCAAAATGGGTTTTTCACTTTTTTGATTTTTGATTTTTCATATGCCCCTCCCAGTTTTATAAGTTTTTCCTCTTCAATGTCTACGATGTCCATGAGAAGTTCAATCCACTTACAAGTTTTTGTGTTATTAAACATTTTTCTAAACCATGTTTAATTTTAGACTTTTAATAAAAGTTTCTATATGAGGCATTCTGCATCCCCCATCCATGTAATCCTGAATAAGATGTTTTCTTTTGATTCGGTCACGCTTATTATTCCACACAAATTTGAATAAAATACTTTGAATCTTGTTTATTGTAATAATATCCGGACTTGGAAGCGAAGTAAATAAGTGAGTGAGCTTTGGAATTAATATAGTTTTAACAACAGTTATCTTACCCAGAGGAGTTATGTCCCTTTTAGACCAAGATGTAATTTCTTTTTCTATAGTTTTAATTTTATTAGAATAATTATCATTCAAAATATTTTCTACATTGGCATTAAAATTAATACCAAGAATATTAAAGTTTTCTATTGTCCAGTTCAGATTATACTCTGGACATATTGAATTTAAATTACCACTTTTGGAACCAATCCATATTGCTTTAGTTTTTTTCAATGTTTGGCTTTAGCCCTGAATATTTGGCAAATTGATATAATAAGTCTAAAGTGCTTTTAAGGCTTTTTTCAGAACCATCTAAGAATATAGTTGTATCATCTGCATATTGAAGTAAACAGTACTCTTTGTTTTTCACTTTAACACCCACAATATTCTCATCATGCCGGATCAGAAGGGCTAATGTTTCGACACAGAGATTAAAGATGTACGGCGAAATGGGATCACCTTGTCTACAGCCTCTCCCAATTTCGAAGAAGCTTGATAAAATTCCATTTTGAATAACACATAATGTGATGTTAGTATTCATTATGTCTATCCATTTAATAAAATCTTGTCCAAATTTGTAAAATTTTAGAACTTTACTAAAAAAAATCCAGGAAATGGAGTCAAAAGCTTTTTCAAAATCGATTACTAAAAGCATTCCTGGAATATTCTTTTCTTTTACTGTATGCAGTAGATCGTAAGTGAGACGAGTGTTTTCCCCTATGAATCTACCTGCTAAGAAACCCTTCTGATCCTCATGTATGAGATTTGGCAAAACAGATTTCAACCTATTTCCTATGCAACCAGAAAGAATCTTGTATGTTACATTTAAGAGAGATATAGGTCTCCAGTTCTTCAGAAAATTACGTGGTTTGTTTGGTTTAGGAAGGATAGTTATAATTCCTTGTCTTTGGGATATGGATAATTTATCATTATGAAAGCCAAAATTCAGAGATCTTACTAAAAATTCTCCAATATCCTTCCAAAAGAATTTGAAGAACTCACATGAAAATCCATCAGGTCCAGGGCTTTTGTTATTCTGCATGTTCTTTAGGAATGCAGCTGCCTCAGTTGTTTTAATTGTACCCTCTAGTCTTTCAGCTGTGATATCATTCAGCTTAGGTACATCATCATACTTTAGAATGGTTTCTAAATTAACATTTTCCAGGATGTCATCTCTCGATTTATAAAGACTAAAGTAAAACTTTTCAATTTCTTTAAGGATGGCTTTTTGATCTTTGAATTATAGTGCCATCATTATTATCTATGATGTTAATAGTTTTATTTACATAATTTCTTTTTTCTAAGGCACAGAAGTATTTTGATGGTTTTTCGCCTTCTTCAATCCATCTTACTCTAGATCTAAGTAAAATTCCTTTCATTTTTATCTTGTCTGAGATTTTGTAGTTTAATTTTGCATTCCTCAAACTCGGGGCTCTCTGGATCATCATGAAGTTTCTCAAATTCCTTTTCTAATTTTGAAATTTCATTTTCGCTTTGAGTCTTTCTATGAGTTGCATAGGAAATTGTAAAACCTCTTATAGTTAAAAGAAGTTGTTCAAAAAATTGCTGGTCATTTATCCTTAGCGATAGCATACTATTGTCAATATTAGATATGTTATTAATATTATAGGGGATTGCTGCATATTGCATTTTTACTTCTTTAATGGCAGATTTTACAATATGTATATAATTTGGATCTTTCAGTAAAGAGGTATTGAACTTCCAAAATCCTTTACCTTTCTCAAATTTAGAAAATTTAAGGTGTATATATATAAGAGAATGGTCAGATCGGTACCCAGGTCTTATTGCAGAATTTTTCTAAGGTGTTTAACAGTTCTTCAGATATTAAGAAAAAATCTAATCTTGACTTTTTGATTGGGTTTTTACTAACCCATGTATATTGTTTTTCATGCTCATGAAGAATTCTCCATGGGTCAACTAAATTGTACTTGTCCTTAATCTCAAGGACTTTATTACGTGCTTTGGGGTTTATTATGGAAGTGTGGTTGTAATAGTCTTTTTTGGATCTTGTACCAAATTAAAATCCCCATTAATAATAATAAAATCATAATTATTTTCTGTAAGGTACGAATCAATTCTGCTATAGAAACCTGGACTATCTTTGTTGGGGCCGTACAAATTTATAAGAGTTAAGTAGAATTTGGAAAATATTTTCATTTCCAAAATTTGAAGATTTCCTTCTGTATCTGTAAAGTTTTTAATATGCTCATACTCAAAGTTGTTATTAAATAGTATGGCAACTCCTCTTGCATTGGTTTTTCCAGGACTCAGGAAAATCTCATATCCCCAACATGATCTGACCATGCTCCTATCTTTATCTGTTAGATGTGTATCTTGTAAACAAACAATAGAGTACTGCTTACTTTTTAAATAGTTAAGAACATCCCTTCGCTTATTGTTTTCTCCTAGCCCTCTACAATTGAGGGATGCTACTTTCAATTCACACATGGATGAGCATAAATTCAAATAAATTATATGATACTTGTAATAAATGCAAGACACACATAGTGCCAAACACTATAGGATATATAATACTATTAACTGACATTATAGTAGATGATATAGAAAGATACTGCTGTTGTCTGAGGAAGGTTTGTGAATTGTAATTACTTGGGCTAATATATTTGAAATTGCAGACATCTTCAAATTTGTAGTAGACCGTGATTTGCATAAATTCTACACATACATGTAAATATAAGGTACACAGCGTTACGCATCGAAGCATGACACCAAACACACATACAGAGACAATGTACACAACGAACTGAAAAAGTACATTTTGAACAGAAAACATCGTTCAAATAGGCAAAAAGTGTCTGACCAACGGATATATATTTGTCACTTAGAAAATGCTGCCTCGTTTCTCAACATCGGAAAACTGAAATGTTACGCTAGTTTCCGAGCTATTCCGGAGAGAAGTTCCGGATTTTCATATTTACATTTTTATCATTTTCACTTTTTCACATTCTTAATTTTTACATCTATGTTATCAAATAAGTCAAATCGTAATCGCCTACCATCATTTAGCTGTCCATAGACCTGATCCATTGAAATACCAAGCGGATTGTATTCCCTCATGCTTTAGTAAACGCGTAATCAACGATGCATTGAGTTTTGTCACGTCGTCTACTAATTTCACGCCACCTGGAGATCGTTTTCACATCACCGCGCTTTTTCATAACTTTTGCCTTGCAGTCACTATTTCGTAATTTCATAATAATTGGTCTTGGCATCCCTTTTCTTCCTGGAATTCTGTGTATCGCCACTATATCCGATTCATTTAATTCTACCCCAGCTTTTTGTTTTAGGATATTTTTCACCACATTCGACACATTTTCGCGGGTTTCTTCTTTTACTCCTTGTATTTTGATGTTTGTTTTACGGCTGTATTGTTCATTGTAATTACTTTTGATTAGTGCATCTTTCGATATTTCTTCATTTTGTTCAACACTTTTCTTTAAATCTCTTATATGTTTGCTGTTTTCCGCGTGCTTTTCTCTCATGGTTTCTAATTCCAAATTTAATCCATCAATCTCTTCCTGCATTGTAGAAATTTTATCTTTGAATTGCTGTTTTAATTCTTCACATTTTGCTTTTATTCCTTCTTCCACTGCCTCTGTTATTTCTTTCTTATTTTCTTGTAGCAAAGCCTTTACAATGGATGTTACAACCTTTTCAATGTCCTCTATCTTAACTGTTTTTTGTAATTCTGCTTTCAATTCACTTAAATCACCTCTAATTAATGATAACTCCGACTCTTTGGCATTATCAGGATTCGATGCCTGCACTTTTTCCGTCGACTTGGGCGATGAAGTGTCTGATTTGTTAGCTGATGAAGATTTTCTTGTCGTCAGAGGCATTTTGAAGAATTTATCGAGAGTATTTAAATCTGTCGTCATATGGTATATATTATAGTGATCTTACTTGCCTGCGGTGACACGTACTCTGACCAGTGCTCACACTCGATTCACGTCCCTTTGTTTTTTCCTTTGTTTGTTTCTTTTCCAGAAAAAAAGACCTCAAAATCCTCCTTTGATGAACAAATTTTCACGAAAACAGTAAAATCCTAGTTTCAATAATCTATTAGTAATCCAGTGCTATATTACTAGCTTTTGGAAAAGTCGCTAAATAATCCGTATTCGGCCCAAACTCGGGAGCGCTACAAAACACGTCCGACCTCTCCGAGCGCCATATTTGATCTCCTCGAGCTTGATCTGTAACTCATGGTAGTATACTCACACATCAAAACTTGGATGAATATCTACAAGTGTTTAGAAAAAAAGTCTGGAAAAATGCCATTTTAAAGAAATTTTCTAAATCCAAGGGCCGTAATTCCGTCAAAAATCAGTGGACCATAATGAAACTCGAACTTGATCTGTAACTCATGGTGGTATACTCACACACCAAAAATTGGATGAATATCTGCAAGCGTTTAGAAAAAACGTCCGGAAAACGTGAGTGTGACTGATGGACAGACGGACGGAGTGCAAACCTATAGTCCCCTTCGGCGATGCCGGTAGGGGACTAATAACATTAGCATTCAAGTTGTTGGCACAGACAGACCAATATATATATGAGTCCTATAATCAGATTCTGGGAGTATAATAAAAATGAAAATTGTTCACTGTTTTACCAATTTTATCAGTTACTTGTTACCTAGACCTACGAGGTAAAGAACAGCCCTTTTGCCCAGTCTTCAATATAGATTATTGCACATATAATAAATACAGTTTTAACTTGAAATATACATAAGCCTCTTGCTAAACGTATTGTTTAAAATCTATGTAAATCAAAAATTGATTTCAATTTTATATTAAATGATATTAGTTTCATTTTTCAAGGCTTTGTTCTCCTCCAATATATTTATAGGCTATTTTTCAAGTATTGTAATCTTCTATGTGAAACTTCCGTCAGGAATTGCACCTGAATCTTTCATCTCAAAGATGATTGTGTTAATCTGATTTACACCACAGAAGTGTCAAACACATGAAGAATATAGAATATATGTATATATATATTATCTTATTCTATTGAATAAATGAAAAAGGCAACAGGTCACACTGAATAGTACATGTTAAGAACGTTAGAACCATTTACTCAGTCATGCAGAGATTGATACTTTTTACTGATCTTAATTAAAACATTCCATTAAAATATAGAATTATAAGATGGTTTATTTACATCAAATGTACATTTGTGTATTGTGCATAACTAAAAGTTTCAAATGCATTGAAAAAACTAATTACCTCTCTTTATAATGCAAAAACTTTGTGGAAAGGGAAGAAGAATTAAGCACTGTTATACTGAATATACCATTTCTAACCTACTGGAAACATTTTGATGTCATTTGGTAGGAATGATATACCAATACTCCTCTACTAATTACAGCCTGTCTGAATGAGATGGATATATGATACAATTGTGCAAGGCATAAAACTAGTCTACAAAACTACATGTAAAGCATTAAGAAAATATGGCTGGGAAAGAATTTCATTTATATCTATGATGCCTTGAGCTTAAAGACAATATGCATGATCAAAGTCATGATACATGGACATTTTGTACTGTCATAGGAAACAAATATGCCAAGCATGAAGTTGCAAAACTAAAGCATAAATAAAATATGGCCTGGACAAGAAGACTGATAAAACCATAAAATAACATGAAATGACGAATACCCCACCTCCTTTTCAACAATTTTGGGCTACCTCGCATTTATCTGGTAGTTGACAAAATTTATGTATGATCCATGCCTGCTCTTGTAAGCAATACAAGTTGTGGAAAAAGAGTGGATTCGTTATTACATGTATTTATGCTAATGACTTCCTTTTATGGAAGATTTTCAAAAATTATCATACTATAAAATATTCTGTTTAAAGACATACAGGCATATACCGGGGTAAATATCTTCTGACACTCCATATTGAGCCAAAAGTTTTTATATTAAAATGTTGTGCGAGACAACTAAACCAAATTCAACCTGCCTCTCTTCCTGCACAATGAAATCATAAATATCAATAAGGATACTTAAGTCATATGGATTACATGTATTCAGAAACTCAAACTCTATTATTGAATTTAGCCTGTATATTCATAGTTGTATAATATATGATATTTATAGTTTCCAAGTTGGAGACAAAGAACAAAATGTTTTTCTAGCCTTTACTCTTTTGGAAATAGTAACTGTAAAAATGGACAAGCAGATGGACATGTGTATTATTAATATCAACCTAGGACCAAACCTCTGTATCAACAATAAGCAATAAGATAGACTTATTAGATATTTATTATCATTATAATTTATTATAAGTATAATTCAAGATCAACAAAACTTAAAATTTAAAGCAGCTGTAGATTATAAGAGAAATCAGGATAGGTCAAAGAGGAGATAACTCTCTATTTTTTTTTACCTGCTTGACAATGAATTTAAATTAATCAAAATGGCTCTTATGATAAAAAAAATTATATATGATAAACAAATTTGAAATCTGATGCATGAATATTCAAATCAAAACAATAAAAGAAATCAAAATAATTACAAATGTATGTTTACTGATACACACTTTATCTGATATAGGTCAAAGATAAGATAACTCTCTATTTTTTTTTCCCTGCATGAGCCCATTGCATCAGAGTCAGTTTTAAAGTATTTAAAGTATCATGTGTGATTCGCATGTACTTCTAGAAAGAATAAAACATTCAAGTGTTAAGGAAACCTTCATTATTAATTTTCATTCTTCTCCTGGTTACTCACAAGTGTTTTATAATGGTTGAAAAATTACACATCCAAAAGGAAATCTTAACACACTGTGGTTAAGTATGAACATGTTTTGTCAATGGATATTTTTTTCCAACATTTATACATCAAATTTAATTATCAGAATGCAGTTGCACCTTCTTACAGGGTGAATTAAAGCCATCAATGTACATTAATTGGTATTAATATTTCTCTAATGAAGTCTCAATTTTCTTGCAAAATCTTATGGAATGATTGATTGATTATGTTTTACGTTACTCCACAGTTATATGGTGACAGCACCTGTCTGATGCATTGCATAGAATTTCTTCTTTTGCAACAGACCCATCCAAAGAAGTGAGAGATCTTTTACGTGCCACGCCTACCGTGACACAGGACCTCAGTTTTTACTGCCTCCTCCGAAAGACAGAAAACAGTGTGCCCTGGGCAGGAATCGAAACCCAGGACCTCTAAGTCACCAGCCGAGTACATCATTCACTGAGCCACACCGGCTTTCTTATGGAATGAAAATATACAGGTCTGCTTTAGGATATACAGTATATTTATACTATGTGCACTGGTGGATTTAAAAGTGGGGTTACAAACCCCGCCCCCCCTTCCCACCGTCTAAGTTTTACCCCAAAAAGGTAATTTTCAACCATTTCTAGGGCTGGATCCCCCCTTACCAGACTGATTAGTGCAAAAAGTTAGTCCTGGGAGGACTGCAACCCCCACCCCCCCTCCCCCTTAAGAAATGTCTAGATCCCCCTTTGTATGTGGTTTTTATATTTATATACGAACATGTATCAAGTGTCTTGGACTGTATCATATTCATAAGATCATGGATTTAAGTCAAAATGTTTTCTTTATTTTAATCTGGGTTAAAATTTTTTATATGTGTGAATTTTTTGTTTCTTTTATCATTTTAAGTCGAACATGTTTAAAATTTAATCAGATCGTCCTTTCCATGCACACATCATGCAGGTGTACTATATATCCAATGCAATATGTATATACATCAAAGCTGAGATTAACTCAACTAGATCTAATAATAATTTAAAAACGTTCTAGTTTGGATTTTAACTTAATAATACTATTAATAGGTTACTAGATCTATATACATTTACATCATAATATTAATTTCCTACTTTTATAACTTATACAGGTTATTCTTAAAATCATCAAAGCATTACATAAATTTAGATCTACATATTTACTGTCAATATTGATCTCTATGTTTCCCACAGTAGCACTCTATGTAACCCCGGATTAATTTTTAACAATACATTATACATTGTCTTTCGTCAAAGAAAACTTCGCAATCTATCACACAAACGTATACTAAAAATGCAATTTATAAATAAACAACACAGCATGAAATACATCACGTCTAGGCATTCATGAGAACGTAGTATAGTAGAGTTTACTGTTGAACGTGTGTAATGTGTATCTATTTACACCGAATGTAAACATACATGTACCTGAGCAGCCGTGATCGCGCCGTACTGACACAGATTTATACTCCCCTGTGAAGATAATTCCAAAAGTATTTTAACTGTACATCCCATGATATCTATATCGACACTAGTAATCAATTCAAATGAAAAGCTCACATTCACAATATGTGAGGCGATAGTAAAAGTCGCCATTTCTTCGTCTTGTCCTAGTTTAATATGTGCGTATTGAGCATGCGTAGAAATATATAGATTTTGTGGCTGAAAAAGGTGCATGTTTTAACAACTTTTCATTCTCATTCATTTATTTGTGAATAACATTGCATGAAAATTACAGGAATTGTAGATTGTTAACCAAGGATGATCTGACAAAAATCTCAGAACGATGTCTATCTAAGTTAAGAAAGAAAATCCGCTTAAAAGACCGATGACCGCTAAGTGAGGATTTAGACGATTACGATATATACTTCAAAAGATAGGCCTCAGTTTAAACCAATATATTATCATTAATTGACAATGCATAAGTAAAAGTTTAATATGTATGGAAAGAAGAAATGTTGAAGTTTTCACTCGTACCAAGCTTTACAGAATGCGATTGAAAACAACAAAGATATCGCCATTTGAAAAATGGTAGCGACTTAGCGGCACCTCGAAAATGACACCTAAGTAGAGGGTACCGCTAAGTGAGGATACAGACGATATAAGGTGCCGTTAAGTGCGGATTAATATATATATATATATATATATATATATATATATATATATATATATATATATATATATATATATATATATATATAATATATATATATATATATATATATATATATATATATATATATATATATACATATATATATATATATATATATATATATATATATATATATATATATATATATATATATATATATATGTGTGTGTGTGTGTGTGTCCTATTTAAATGAACATGTTCGGGTGTGTGTTTTTTGATGTATATGAATCTGAATGTATTGTATTATATGTCAAACCAAAAAAAAAAAAAAAAAATACATGTACTTCTCACTCCTAGAAAATGCTGTGGATTTTTTATTGGGCGTATCTATCTTTTAATCTGAGATATCATAAATTGTCACAGCGAATAGTCATCATGAAGTGAAGTCTATTCTGAAGACAGGAAATAAGTCTGTCAGCTGCGTAATATTCTTTATGTTCTCCATGTAATAAACAACAACAATCAAAATTTCAATGAACGAATTTTGTCATTTATTCATAAATGTTAAATGACGTAAAATTACATTATAAAATACACAATGTCGATCGTCATGACTACAAAAATACTAATGACAAGTGACGATCATCTAAACATTTAACAAACATTGGGTAAATCTCATAAAATATGTGGGTGGTGTATCAAAGAATGCTAAACAAAGATTGACATTTCAAATTAACATACAAATCAAATAACTACATATTACTTAATGCAACATTTCATAATAAACAAAGATTGAGATTTAAAACTAAAAAACAAATGAATTAACTTAACCGCACAGACGAAAATGGCGGATGAAAGGGGTGGTGGCGGGTTGCTCCAAAAATCGTGCGCCTAAACACTAAGGTTATTAGCGATCGGATGACGCTGAAACAAAACGAATGTCGCTAACTCTCAGATCAAGACATTGCATATGCAAATGAGGGGTCGAGCCATGTATCTCATTGGACAGTTATCAATGGAGATTAGCCAGCCCTGGAGTCGTGATAACAAGATAGTTACAGAAGTGAAATAATTCGGTTCAAACAAAGTGTAAACAACACATATCTGATTCGGTCATTACATAAGCAAAGGAGGGGTTAAACAGTGTATCTCACTGAATAGATATCATTAGAGATAAGCACACCCCTGAAGTCGCGATAAAGAAAAACAGTTACAGCAGTGAAATATATTGGCACCACAAAATACAAACAATTCGTACATAAATAATATTATTTTCAATAATATTGTTTTATGTTCTCCATGTAATAAACAACAACAACCAAAATTTCAATGAACGAATTTTGTCATTTATTCATAAATGATAAATGACGTAAAATTACATTATAATATAAAATACAAAATGTCGATCGTCACGACTACAAAAAACTAATGACTTGTGACGATCATCTAAGAAAAATTGGGTAAATCTCATAAAATATGTGGGTGGTGTACCAAAGAATGCGCCAAAATCCAAAATTGGCTACAATTTCGGATTACAGCCACACATATAAATTATGAGATCAGCCAGTTAGGGAATAACAAGATTGGGACATAATATGAAAATCTCGAACCAGACTAAAATCTAATAAATTACTACGTATAACAACGTATGATAGCAGACAATTTCTGCTACCGCAGATAAAAGTGGTATATACATTGAAGAAATGATGTTTGGCAGACAAATTCTGAACCAAAATATTAAGCTCTTTCGTGATAAATGAATAATAAATGATATTGCTCGGCGCAACTGTGTGAATATTGTTCATCGTACATCGACATTCAAGGCAGACACATTCTGCACCTTGACAAGTTACAAAATAATGAAAATTACCATGGATGACAGACAAGTTCTGCTTAATCACCTGGGTTCGCTTTTAAAATATACAACTTTGGCAGACAGATTCTGGACCAAGTAACTAACTCAAAAGTTTTCTTAGATAGACACGGACTGAATGCAAATATAGCGACGCAAAGCATTAGAACTCCAACGACCTAATTTTTGTATCACATTTTCCGACAGACCTATGGAAGCGGCATGAGTAGCAGCACCTATGCGGATACTGTGACCTTTATAAAGTTTGGGGTCAAGGCCAATAAATGATATTGCTCGGCGCAACTGTGCTGCTACATATGAATACGAAACAGGAGTGTGGTCCATAAATTGAAAGAGAGGACCCGACGAGTGTTTGAACAAGGCAAGACATTCGTGCAGCGTCTTCACTGGACAACAGTTTGGCGATAAGCTAGCAGACAAATAAATCGTGAAAGAAGAGTTATCAATATTTGTTTTGTAATGATGCAAGATGAGACTAACACCTTTCAGTTTGTGTTGGTCATAATCAAAATGAACATCAGAGGGGGCCAGCACATTTACAACTTTTGATTTAATTGCTAATTCTCCGATCCTGAAGAAACGGTTGAAGGCGATTAAAAAGAACGCTTTCAACAATAAACGATTTACACAATGGGGAATAGTGTGGTCTAACTCAGTAATGAGTTTACGGAGAATATCCAGGGTTATAGGCAATCGGGAATCCTGGTTTTTATGTAGTGAGTGACAACCTTTCAATATCCTTTTAGTAAGAAATGATTGAGTAGGATCTTGTAGTTCAAGTAATTTGTGTATGTAACCGATTGCAAAAATATGTGATGATATGGTACTGGGAGACAAACCTGTGGAGAATAGATAACCAATAAAATTACACAAAGTCACTGTGGATACAGGCAAAGTAAGTGGTGAAATGGACCATTGATTAAACATATGCCAGCTACGTCTGTATGAATTTTTTTTGTGGACTGACTAAGAGCTGCTGTGAGAAGACGCTGTGCAGGGTCATTTAAATGTTTAACATTTGGACTGGGATTTCTGTTAGGCACTTCGAAAGAGATGGCGCTATCCGGAAGGCCTCTTGAAACTGGAAACTGGAGAGTTCGTCAGCTAAAGTATTGATTTTACCTGGAATATGTTCTATTGTATTCTAAAGAAACGAGGACCAGGCGTCTGACAAGCCGCATAATGGTTTCATCCTTTGAAGATTTCTTGTTTAGAATATCGACCACAGCCATGTTGTCAGTTCTTATCAACATTTTCTTGTTTTGCAACGTGTGTCCCCATAACTCAGTGGCTAGGACAATAGGAAACAACTCCTTTGTTGCTATTTGGTAGTGTTGTATCTACAACGGCCATTTTTGAGCAAATAATTCTGAACCCAGAACTGCCGCATAGCCTAAACCTGAAGCATCCGTGAACATGGACAAACTGTTTGACCGTAGCCAAACACCTTATAAGAAAACCGATTTGCCATTAAAATACTGAATGAATTGTGACCACATCTGTATGTCAGCTTTGGCTGACGCATTAAGATGTATAAAGTGGTGGGGATTTGTGATATGACAAGTCAGGTTAATAAGGCGCCTCAAAAATGCTCTACCGGGTACCACAACTCAACATACATAATTCAATAGACCAATGAGAGATTATAACTGTTTAAGGGTCACTGTCTTCCTGCCTATCACATCCCGTAGTTTGTCTCTTATTTTAGGATTTTTTCATGAGGGAGTCGACATTCCATCTCATTGGTGTCCACCTCAATGCCATAAATAGTAAGGCAAGTACATGGCAAAACTGTTTTAGACATTCTAATGTCAATTCCAGTTGTAGAGAAGAGATAAAGGAAATTTGTCAAGTTCTGTTTACATTTGTTAGAGGCAGAAGGGCCGGTAAAGAAAAAAATCACCGAGAATGTGAGACATACCAGCCACCTGAAATGTCGTATCCATAACCCATACTAATGCCCGACTAAGCGTCTCAAATATCTGACAGGAACTGCTTGCACCCATTGGAAGACAGCGGTCATAGTAAAATGCGTAGTTCCAAGAAAAACCTAACAGATGGTAGTTTCCGAATTTTTAAATCAAATTAACAATATTATCGATTGAATCGTATTGAACATTTGAGCGCTCGAGTGGTATCTGAGCATTCACAGAGTTATATCTTGTGTAGGAAAGGTCATGAATAACTCTGAATTTACCAACCTCTGATTTAGGAATTACACCTAGTGGTGAGGAAACAAAATTTGAAAAAAGGGGGCTCAGGAAAGGGTCCTGCTATTCGACCTTTTTCAGTACCAATTTTGATGAAATCTTCCACGATATGTGGATATTTAAATGTACTTTTATGGTTTTTGGAAATGTAGGCTTTTGGCGAATTGATTACCCCAAGATTAAAATCCATCAATCAAAAACTTTCGATGTTCTCTATCATAATTTTCCAGAAAGGAGCTAAGTTTTAGTATTTTTACCGGAGTTGGAAGAAATTTGTGTATTGACAGGTTTATTGGAAGGGACTGATTGTGGCTGCATATGCTGCTTACATGTGATTTTTGCATGATGAGCATGCATGAAGGTATTGGCATGAGGAGGGATTACATCACTCACCGCTGTTGTAAGTAAAGCAGAATTTGATTTTATTGCTTTTACCTCCGGAGTAGGATTGAGGGCGGATGCGAAAGGAGTCTTTTTGAGATTTGCGAAAGAATCCCGAGATAACTTTTATGCGGAATTCTTCCATAAGTTTTTGCCATGGCAATTTGGATGTTTGGCGCAGCCTGCGGAAGGACTCATCATATGACCTGCGGGCCTGGTCATCAGCACACTTGTGCAAGTGTCGAACGATGCTGCAATATTTCAGCAAGTTAGCAGCCTCATTCGGAAACTTTTGTAAGTAAATACATGTGAAAATGTGAAAGGCATCCGTCCATTAATAAATGGATAATGGTGCCTTTGGCTTTGTACCCTGTTTGAAGTTGATGACATGGGATTCAATAGTGACTGATAACGGTTCTTCATTGTGGTTTGGAAGTAGCATTCCTAAATCACAAAATTCATTTTCCCATATTTTATTTTTTAATTAAGTGCTAACTTCTGCCCCAAGAGGTATGCCATCAGAAATGGTTATGGTGGGTTTTTCCTTTACTGGCTCACCTTAAAATATGTTGTCAATTAAATTCAATACATTTACCTCTCCGTATTTGAAACAGATTGATTGATATTCACTGACTTCTGCTCTGTGACATTACTTGAGGCAGGCGACTGTAATGGCGGCTCAGATGGTGTGAGCTTTGGTAGGTTGCGGTTTCATTCTCAGACCGTTCATTTTGCTGCCGTATGATCTCACTCGCTAAAGCCCGAATGTCAATACTTGCAGCCACAGTTTGCATAGAAGGAGAACTCGGCGCACTGTTACGCTTCTCAGATGTTGTGTTAATTGGGATGGACCCACTTTCAATGTCCGTCTTTTGTCCAGACTGAGTAGCACTAGGACGTCTACCTTTTTTCCTGATCTGAGGAGGACTAACTTTGACGAGGCCTTCTTTTCCTCGGTGGTGGCATGATTATCCTGACCTTCGAGTTCCCTAAAATATATAGGTATATTTACAAACCTTACAAAGTGAGAGAAAAAATAACCACCTGATATATACTGTGTGTGTAAACCTTGCATTATGTATGAATATACTACAATGAGCATAAGAAAAGTTGTGATACACCGAACACGATGTGCTACACTGAGCACAAAATGAAAAGTGTGTTACACCGAACATACACACATATATATGTGTTGTGCGACACCGAACACAAATTGAAAAGTGTGTTACACTGAACACACACATATATGCTACAATGAGCATAAAAAAAAATTGCATTGCACAGAACACAATGTGCTACACCGAGCACAAAATGAAAAGTGTGTTACACTGAACACACACACATATATGCTAAAATGAGCATAATACATGTTGTGTTACACTGAACACAATGTGCTACACTGAGCACAAAAAGAAGTTGTGCTACACTGCCACACACACATATATATATATGAACATGCTCCGATGAACACTATTTAAATCGTGCTACACCGAACACCATGTGCTTCACTGAGCACAAAATTGAAAAATTGTGTTACACTGAACACATATGAAGATGCTGCATGCCGTAATGAGCATAAGGAATATTTATGATACACTAACACAAATATGAGAGTGACTCAGCTCAGCTCTTCTTTTTTTTTCTTTTTTTATGAAATTTTAATGATTGTTTAAAAGAATCACAAGACTGGTACTACATGTAGTAGTAGATGCAGAAAACGGTAACTGGACCATAATAATTATTCATATGATTATGCAATTGTAAAATTCATTACTAAATTATGAAGTGCCATCTGACACTCTAATTATACAAAGTAACTAGGAGAAATATATATAAGAAAGCCTCATTGTACTGGCCTGAGATGCCTGGAGTGTATAATCACTGCATTCCTTATGCTTCTCCAGTATCGTTTCATGGGTGATGATAGATCAACGGGGCTAGCACTGTGTTCCAGCCTGAAATCCAGGTGCACTCCGTCCCGGCATAAGTGAGAGAGATCCGACCAAACTCCCCTATGACGCCAATAATGAATATTTTGACGACCACCTGCTTCACGGCAAAGTTGCTTGTTGATATAAACAACGCGCTAAAGATGATCAACAACTCGGGGGAACGCCTCAAAAGTTGACCAATGATAACACAATTCACTCCGACGCCCTCCACTAGGTAGTCAGCTAAGGACATCAGTTTGGGAACCAGGTTTGTATGGGAAATTCTCTGAATGCCGTTACCACCAACTTGCATGAATAACATATCCGGTATGACTTGAAAACGAATTAGTTCGGAGGAAAACATTTCACATAGGTTGAGACCACCTCGACTCCTGATTAACGTCGTGAAACAGCTTCCCAAACGTAGATTTTTAAAGTCCGGATTCTGTGCCATAAACTCACCAAGTCGTCGAATATACGAAAGCCCGAGTAAACGTGCAAGTCCTTTGATGGATCCATCATCACCACGAACAATGTCAAAATCACTCATAAATTTAATCAAATCACATGTCACCAATGACTGTGATATCTAGGCTGTAAAATAAGCGTTATAACTTATCCTACATGCTATGAGCAACTTACACAGATTCAGTAATAATGAAGGTACAATGAATGTAAGTTGCTCCAAAAATCGTGCGCCTAAACATGCGTGACGCTGAAACAAAACGAATGGCGCTAACTCTCAGATCAAGACATTACACATGCAAATGAGGGGTCAAGCCATGTATCTCATTGGACAGTTATCAATGGAGATACGCCAGCCCTGGAGTCCTGATAACAAGATATTTACAGAAGTGAAATAATTCGGCTCAAACAAGGTGTAAACAACACGTATCTGATTCGGTCATTACATAAGCAAATGAGGGGTTAAACAGTGTATCTCATTGGATAGATATCATTAGAGATAAGCACACCCCTGGAGTCGCGATAAAGAAAAACAGTTACAGCTGTATATATTGGCAGTACAAAATACAAACAATTCGTACATAAATGATATTATTTTCAATAATACTGTTTTTGGTAAAGTCACGTTTATTCACGAATACTAGTATAATTGTTTTCTTCTTCAGAATAGTAACCGTGTGCATTCCATGAAATACTTTACTGTTTATTTAAATAAAATTTTCAAAACAGTAATATTTTATGTGAGTTGTAGGGAAATATCTGTTCTTAATTACATTTATACTAAATTATTATAACACTGTATTTCATATGACCGTATATGTTTTACAAATCAAGTGTTTTGGCTTGTAAAAAAATTCATCGTACTGTATCGTCTATAATCACAGCTTATCCCATAGCCTCCTATATGATCAAACTGGTGTCAGATTATCTTTTGTGAGAGATCAGTAGATGTAAATTGGGAGTGGCTTATTGCTTTTCTCCGAGGTCGTCCGGAGAGCGATAGGGTTTAAAGCTCTCCGAGGTCCTCCGAAGTGCTCAGAAGTGTTTCGGAGAGCGATTGGGGGTAAAGCTCTCAGCGGTCCTCCAGGGCACTCCATTGATTGATGAGCGGGAAGTAATTCAACTATACATATTCCCATTTGTCAACACAAACGTGCTATTAATGATTCATTTGAGACAATCAAAAGAGAAACACAGGGTTCACCAGGTACGAAACGTGAAAGTCATTTCGCTTTATTCCTTCATTTCTCTACTGATGCATGACAGGTAGTGAGAGTCTTATTTGAAGGAGTTTAAACATGCGTAGTTTTTCCAATTAAACCTATATAATAAAATAAGAAATATGTAGGTTGAAATGATTGTTTACATCACCGTAATATACATAACATATTGAATAAACCCCAATAAAATCGAACGTTGCAAAATATAAAATAAAGTACCGTTCAACAACTGATAAAAACGTCCTTTATCGACTCTTCTTTGTAACTTCACTTTCAGAAGAATTCATTTGAGAAAGTCCTCATAATAATAGATTTTAAATGTACTGATTCTCAACGTAATTAGGTGTAATTGGGTGCCCACTGTGGTAAATTGTTGTTATTGCCATAGTCATGTGACACCAGTTACTTTTGTATTTTACATTTCTGTACACATTTCATGCAAAAACGAGATAAAATAATCAGCTCATAGAAAGTAAGCAGTTTGAATATGTATCATTGCTGATTTATTGAAAATGGAAATATCAGCAACTGTGTATATGGTAAGGGCGAGCGCTACTCGACAAATAGAAAATGACCGAATGGTAATCCTCTTTATATCTGATGTTTGATGATATATATAAGATTTATAAAAAATATATATATACATGCTTCGTCATTTTCAAATATATCACCGGAGTTTGAACTAATCTGAACATGCACGTTTCCTTAATAAAGAAAACGTGTCTGATCAAAAGAGAAGCGTGGGGTATGTGAAAATATGAGTAGAATATTGAAATTGATCATTCACAGTTAAGAGTGAAAGGGAGGAATGAGGGGTTATTTCCTATCCAGGTTCCATCTTTTCTCCTGTTCATTCATTTATAATAACACCCGAAAATGGAAAACGGGTGAGATGAGAATGGAAAAACTTCGGAATTGAGCAAAGCTCTCTCCATTGAGTTATTGATACATTGATTCTTTTTTAACGTTACTTCACAATTGTTGCATGTATACAGTGACTGCGTCTGTCTGTTGCATTGCATGAAAATTTATACCCTTTCGATGGACTCACCCGAAGTACTGGGAAACCTATCATTCTTGATAATATAATATAAAATACTGAATTATACTATCCTTATATTTAATTTCACTCCTACATCTCCTCCTGTATTGCTATCGATAGCAGTAAATGCAGTGTACAGACAGTTGCAAAACAAATTTGACAAAACGTTTAATCGTTTATCGACAAAATACGAAAATGATTCTGTTCGTGATATCCAAAAATAACTTTTGTTAAACTTAAAATAATTTATCACACTAAACTTAAAAAATTATTATCTTAAATTTTTAGCTCAAATGATTGTTTTGCATAAAGATCGAACTCATGCACGCATTATGAAAACAGCAAAAAGTTTGCTTGATAAAGAGGACTACCGATATGAAGAATCACTTCATTATGCTGTGAATTATTTGATAGAAAAAATACTTGACTAGTAGCCAGTGCCAGCAGTAGAGAATGCAGATGAAAATCGAATTGCTTTCCCTTATTATGACTATACGGTATGCTTTGGTTTTTCTCAAAAGAACGATGTCAAAGAAGGCGATGTCATGCAAATTGATAATGTCTGTTATTGATAAAGAAGTTTGAAATGGAAATATGAACTGTTGTTTTCTATTAATACCATTTTGATAAGCTCTCTTACAGACAAATATTGTAATCCTCATGATTATAAACGATTTTTTCGAATTCTATCTGCTGAACAACATGTCACTTCCTAAATTTGAGATTCATTTCTTGAGTATACCTGAAACAAACAGCATCAATCTGTTTTATGGATGTTTCTGTTAGTAAATTGTGAAACTGTGTAATACGGTATATAATGTGCAGAAAAATGACGATTCATATATTTCATGGTATACCCCACATCGCAAGAAAGGATATTAGAAGATATACATTTAGCAATTCAGTTTACATAAAAAAAAAAAAAACCAAACAAACAAACAAACAAACAAACAAAAAAAAAAAAAAAAAAAAAAAAACCGTGAAAATGGTCTTTATTATGTATCTCTTGAAAACTTTATAACGTAAAACATTTTAAAGAATGAGTTCCGCAGTGTTATTAGACGTTTGATTCAGCATTAAAAGTATGTTTTTGGAAAATAGTATAATACTATAGCTCAATTATTACAAACAGCTAGTTTTGAAATCCTTTTATTCAAATTAAGAAGAAATTCATTCGGAAAGCTAATCAGATTGTCTTTGTTTTTCAAAGACGCAAGGAAACGTATCGAACAAAATAAAAAAAGTGTCCCGAATGTAAAACAACTGATTTATATACGACAACAGAACCTTGTGAATGTCATATATGTGAAAACTGGATTTCTACAACTTGTAATAATAAAGAACCGGAAATTTTAAGATGTAAAACTTGCCTATACTGCCTCAGGTGTGAACTGAGTTACTGATGCAATTTTCTATATCGATATGATGTATTGAGTAAATCATTAGAAAACATGTTGAATTCACTAAATATAGAACACCAAATGCGCATTTCGACAACTGATGTGTCTTCAGTGATGCTCTTGGCCAAATGATTGGAATTCTCAAAATATATGAATATTTGAAGAGCAGTGCTGAAATCAAAATGATCGAAAAAGTGAACCAAAGAATCTGTCTGAGGACAGAGCTATGCATGAGGGAGATACTCCTTAGTTTTAGAGTGATTAAGATAATTTCTAAAAAATTCCAAGTATATATGCCGTGTCAGTACAAAAGCACTGAAAACTAGACCGTCAATATAAAAGCACAGACGGTCTATTTTGGATAAGCTGCAACTACATGTTTTTATTACAATTTCAGTGTCCAAGCTCACTCCAGGACACCTTATTTCAGTTTTTAAATGCCAAAGTGGAATTTGAAGTTTTGTATCAACGTTGCACTGTAAAAAGACATGTATTCTTTGTCTCCATAGAATATAGTAATAATTCATGAGAAAATATGATTATAATTTACAATTGACCAACTCCGTGTTGTAATTGGTATTTGTTTAAGTCAATGAAATATAGATCGCAACTTGGGTGTTCATATCTTTTGAATGATGAGCTATGAAAAGATTCATTGTCGTGAATGTATAATTCAAATATACATCGATATATTAATAAAAAACTTAACATGATTACATTCTGTTATAACTAGTATTTAGGCTGTATTGAGCAGTTAAGGTCTCATCTTGTAATCGAGAAGTTCCAGGTTTGACACAAACCAAAGTAACACCAATCAACAGTTTATTCATTCTCACATTTTACAACATAGATAACATATGTATATAATATATGCAATAGAACATATAAAGTACACATGCACAAGAGCGTACAACATGTATTTTCACCTGGAGGGAAAGATATCTTTTTAATTATTTTTATAAATTTACCGGTTTCATGTCTTTCCAGTGAGACAGTAGAAACCGATGACATAGGCGTGGCATTTTTTTCCCCATGAACTTCTTAATTTTGTAGACAGGTAGTCCACCTTTAGTATCAACCTTATATTATCATCCCATGATTATGTTTCATATAATGTCACATATAGCAACCAACAAACATATCTAATTAATAGAACTCGACCTATCTTCAAAACTAATTATAACAGATGTGTTTTCTTTAAATGATTGACGTGCATGTTCAGACTAGTTGAAATAGCACGATACGATCGGTCATAGATTAAACGGTGTATTGTAAACAAAGTACTTCACCTGAGCCAAACTATCAAAATGTTTCATTACATGACCTCAATATAATAAACACATAGAATTTGATAGTGTAACTGTGATGTTGTTCACATGAATGAAAATATGGGTACGCATAACTCATCACGTGTGAACTCGTGTGAGAAATAGTTTGGCATATGTGTAAATGTGAAAATACAGTGTGGAATATGTGTAAATATGATATTTGTATAAATGAGATATTTGTGAGATGTAGTGTGAATTGACATTTATGAAATATATCTTCTACTTTGAAATAAATATACAAATTTAAAGTTATAAAAATGTTAGGTTAGAGTTTAAAAAAAGATGTGGTACTGCCCAGTCAAACAGTTTCTGGTTATTTTTTTTGTTCATCCGTATGTTATCAAACTGAAGGTATTTAGTAGATTCTGACAAATATAAGATGTAGATATAGTAAAAGCCTTTACTTTGATAAATATTATAGTACATATTTAATCAATCTGATAGATATTATACATATTCTACACAGTGTTTGTTCATATTCATGTATTGATACAGTGCTGAATTATGTTTGTTACGTCTTTATGTAAAGGCAATCACGATGGTTGTGGTTAGCCAAACAAGAGACGCTGACTCCTCCCAGGCACCTGGTCTCATCTCTAAATTTCAGGGGTTCGTGAATGTCATCTATGATACATTGTTGTTAGTGCAACAGTCATGTGACATCAGTTTCTTTCGTACGGTCATTTACTATAATTGTCATTTCAGGCAGTGCTTGGTCATACCATATGCACAGTAATCGATCAAGGTTCAGTTTTAATGTATATGTATCATCAAGGTGCTTTACATATTTTTTTTTTGCTCTACGTGGTTTACATTGTTTTACTCAACCGTTTTTGTCCATCTACCTTTTTACCTTATTCAGTAGCTCTAATTGTTATAAGGTGTGCGGTAACATGACTTACTATTACCTTTATTAACCTTATTTATCAAACGTTATTTACCTGTGAAAAATTTGATGATTTTCTCAGTCAAAATCACCAAATTTGCTGAAAATTCGTTAATTATGAAGTAACCTGCGCCATTAAATCTAAAAGAAAGCAGGCCGATAATAATGATTTCTATTTCTTTCTCGGGTAGCACTTGCTCATACCATATACACAGTCACCAATATTTCAAAAGCCGGCATGGCCTTGTGGTATCGCGCTCGCTTCCTGATCGGGAGGCCGGGGTTCGAGTCCCGCTCTGGTCATGCTGATGTTCTGTCTTTCGAGTGAGACAGTAAAAACCCAGGCCCCATGTCGTGGTATGCATGGCACGGTAAAGATCTCTCAATGCTTCGGGTAGGTCCGTTGTAAAAATGAAAATGTGTATGCCCTGCAACAGGCAGATGCAGTCACCATATATGTGAAATATTCGTGGTGTGGCGTTAAACAAAAATCAATCAATCCATCAACCAATATTTTTCAATAGATCAGCAATGATACATATTCAAACTGCATACTTTCTATGAGCTAATTGTTTTAGCTCGTTTTTGCATGAAATGTGTACAGAAAGTACAATGCGTTTTAGAGATCATTTTATTTAATTGTTTTGTGTCGGTTTGCCTGAAATATACTGCGAATGTGTACATAAAAGTGCAATGTACTTGAAAGGTGCAACGAGGCTGCAGTCTGTGGACTAATTGTTTTATCTCGTTTTGCATGAAATGTGCTTTGAATGTGTACATAAAGTGCAATGCGTTTTAGAGATTATTTTCTATAGTCCTTTTTTGGTATCGTTGTGTACGAAATATACTTCTTGAGATGTGAAGAGAAAGAGTTATTTGTGTGAAGGAATATTGTTTATCACCGTTTTGTGCGGTTGTGCATGCAATGTGCTTTGAATGTGTACATAATGTGCAATGTGCTTGAAATATGAAACGAGTCTGCAGTCTATAGGCTAATTGTTTTATCTCGTTTTGCATGAAATGTGCTTCGAATATGCACAGATCGTACAGTGCGTTTTAGAGATTATTGACTACAATCGTATTTTGTCGTGGTGCAGGAATTGTGCTTAGAATGTGCACAGAAAGAGTAATGTGTGTGAAACGATATTTTCTATAACCGTTTTCTGTTGTTGTGCAGGAAAACGAAAGAATATAGCGAAATGACTTTCACGTTGTTTTACCTGGTTAACCCTGTGTTTCGGTTTTGATTCTCTCACATCAATCATTAATAGCACATTTGTGTTGACAAATGGGAGTAAGTATAGTTAAACTAATCAATCAATGCAGTCAGTGGAGTGCTCTGGAGGACCTCGGATAGCTATAGACCCTATCGCTCTCCGGAAGACCTCGGGGAGCCTCGTAGAGCGATATCCCCCTCCCCACAATTTACCTCTACCTAGATCTGCTTTTGGTTTTGAATTATTAAACTTTGCTCCTTTAAATATTACCACTTGAAAATCTTTGCAATTGGAGAAAAATAAGTACGATGATACCCTTTTCATAACCTGTGTATCAGTCTTTAATATATATTTTTTAAATTTTCAAATTAGCTTAGCTTTTATATGGTAAATTGCATTTCACATCTTTATCATAGTCCTTTGATATACCCATCAAAGACTTATCTGTAATCTAAAAAAGGACATATTAAGTTTATTTAAGATTAAGAACATGCATTTTAATGTCATTAAATTATATATTGGTTTCCATTTTTTTTTTCTGGTTCACTAACCCATTTGCCACAAAGTCAACTTGAGTAGTTGTGTCTTAAATAGGTATATTTGTTTACATGCAAACTAGAATGCTGGTATCCTCTTTAAGTATAAAAATGTCATTACATGATAAGTTACTTCTCAATGAAAGTATTACTCTTTTTCCTTTAAGTACCACTTTTGTATTGCCCGTCACTAGGTCGGACACAAACAGATAGTTAACGATTCATTCACTAAGGAGTAAGCCGTAGGTACTACATGAAAAGAAACAAGGAGGTCTAACAACATAACACCTATTTGGCACTTGCATGACGAGAAGATACATTTGACTAATATAAAATGCAATCATCTGACTGAAAATATGATGACAAATTAATGAATAACACAATTATATTAAAAATTCAGGGAATAATTAGACATACTGATTCGGTTAACTTTTTATGGAGTAATTAATATGGCCAATAATATAAGCTTTCAGACGAATCTTCATAATATATCGCATCCTGTCACCATTGTAATTGTGAGTTTTAAAGCTATTGTACATTCTGTCATGCTAAAGTGCAGTTGTTTTCTCTATTGTGCTATACTTATATATGACATAGTTTAATAAAACGTTCAGCAAGTGTTGAACAGTGAACAGGAGTCTTTCTTTGTGAATACCAAGCCTTTTATAAGGTTAAGGACATGTACTGTCTACGGTTGACATTCGTAAACCAGTGAAGCAACAATAGACACACAACATAGGAATGAGTATAATATTTGTATAGTTACATCCACTATCAAAGCAACACATGCATAAATCACAGAAGCATTACCATACTACGTTTTAGGTATTAGCAGCCCGACAGCACTAAATGAAAAAGATGAAAAAACATTACAACACAACATAGCATCTAAATAACATGACATAGAATATGATGTTGAGCAAAGGCTTTTTAACATTTGTATTTCATTGCAATGATGCAATTATAATTTATGTATATTTAAGACACTTAATTTGTTGTGCAATGCATGTAGTTTTAGTACCACTCTTAATATTTGTAATATCCCAGTCATTTTGTAAGTTTTTCTATTCATCCTTGTTCATGAAATCATGACTTTCATAGATTCAGGACGGTTTACCGATTTCAATATTTTCTATTTCATCGTAGTCAGCTGGAATTTCTAATTTTGTTTTCCCCTTTAATTCTCTTGGTTGCTGTGTTGTCTGTTGATAAAAAAAAAAAAAAAAAAAAAAAATTAAATATCACATTTTATAATATAGTTATATATATTATATAAATAGGTTTTACCAGTATAATTAAGTATTTCGTTAACAAGAGATAGATACTTTTTACAAGTCGAGGAAAAGGGATCAGTGGCAATAAAAAATCAAAAACTCAAAAGCATTCAAAATCAGTAAAAGGAAAAACATATAGAAATCAATCAAAACACGTGTGTTGGGCATATAAGAATTCTAAATTTGAGTAAAAGCAGTTTCACTTAGGAATCAGCATGGAATAAATGTATAATAAAAAGCTTCTATGAAGCATATACACCTCTTGAAGTCAGTATATTTTTATTGGTTAAATGTGAGAATAAAACAACAACAACAATAACTACTACTCTTACTACTTCTACTACTACTACTATCACTACCACCACAACCATCACCACGACGGCAACAACAACAATAACTACTACTACCACCACCATCACAACAACAACAAGAAAAAGAAAAGAAAGGAAAAAAACATAAATAAAAAAAGATACAAGTCATTCCTTGAGGTTGTGACTGCGCTTTATCAGTATACCTTTTGTACTGTTTGAAGGAGTCATAGCTATACTTGAAAAACGGCACACTACATTTGACCGAAAGTGGTGCATATTTATCTACTTTTTAACTGAATGACATATGTTTCCACACAACTTCTTTGTCATGAGGAATAAGAAAATACATTTTACATCTATTTCTTTTAGTCTCCTGTTTTTCTGTGTCTGTCTTTTGTGTCTCTTTATGTATCTGACATTGTGTCGGCCATTCTGTCCACATGTCACTCCGTTCGTTCGTCTACCTGTCCATCCATCCGTATTGATGTGCTGGTGAAATGAAAAGCATCCGGATAATCCCATTTCTTTGTCGGTCGACATTTGATGAATTTTAACAAATTGAAATCTGGTATCTGAGTTAACCGCATGTGCTGCCACAGAGTTTAGATACCAGCTACGCCCCTGAAAGCGAAAAGTTTAAGACTTTTACATCTATTTCTTTTAGTCTCCTGTTTTTCTGTGTCTGTCTTTTGTGCTGTGTCTCTTTATGTATCTGACATTGTGTCGGCCATTCTGTCCAAATGTCACGCCGTTGGTTCGTCTACCTGTCCATCCATCCGTATTGATGTACTGGTGAAACGAAGTGCATCCAGATAATACCATTTCTTTGTCGGTCGACATTTGATGAATTTTAACAAATTGAAATCTGGTGTCTGAATTAGTCGTTCCACGATACTTGTATATTACATGTACATATCTATCAGGGTTTTTTTTATTACTAGTGAACCAGACGACTGGTTAATCAATAAGGTACAATTTTTTTTCCGTTTTGTACATATTGTAAATAAATTGTACATATTTGTGATTTATTTCTTTCCGCATTAGTCAGATGTGTTCTTTCAGTCATTTTATGGACAACACATTATCTATAATAGTACACTTTAGAATACAGAATAGAAGACGTGAAATAAAATATCACAAACTGACATCTTTGATTAAAATTAAATATATACGAAGACGTCGTACTTTGGGCGAAGATTGAATGATATGATTGTCGGGTATAATGATTTGAATTAAATGTATTGTGAAAATCATATTAATCATCAGCGCATTTTGGAATTAGAACAATATAGATCGTCGGTAAAGAGGATATGCACTGTTATATCCAATTGTAGTTTCAATGTCAGTTTAATCATTGACTGAACAAAATGTGTTATAAAAATGGTATGAATTCACATTGGTGAGTTTTTAGAATTGTCCAAAAATTATTTATTTATCAAATACTAATTGAAGTCTCGGTGATATGAGTGGAAGTGATTTGTTTAAGGATGAAATGAGATACCTCCCACCTTACCAAAATCTACATACATTTAAGATTACTTCCTACTAATCCAACTCGGAGGGGGGTGGTGGTGTTAATTTCACTATTTTACATCAGTCAATCAATGCCTAATAACATTAGACGATTGGAACAAGAAAGAGAATGCATTGAAGTATGACCAACCTGAAGAAGTTTACAGTTGCATTCCACCTCAAAAACGTGTTCCCATAGAATGAATTATGCAAAGAAAAGTGAAAATTAAACCGGGCCAAGCACCTATGCTGTAACGTAAAGTATGCGCTTTCTTTATTTTTGTTTTATTCAGAATTGATAGTTGGAGGATTCATCATCTCACTTTTGATATTAATAATTATAAATATACTTGCTATGCATAAGCACTTTGTTATGGTTTTTTTTTTTTTGTTTGTTTGTATGTTATTGAATGTCCTTTTAAGTACTAATAGTTCTGTAGTTGTATGTTATATAACTTGTTTACTTTCATAATGATTTGTGAATGTTCTTGCAACTTCTATGAATCTAGATGTTTCTATATTGAAAATGACTTGAACAGTATAGAAACTAGAAATGTCTAGAAATTATTAAGATGTATATACTCTGATAACTCAGGATCACTACAGTGCACTACATTATCGTTCTACGTATATTCTGGGGATTGATCGTGTTTATTGACTGCTTGAATTGTGAAATTACTTTATTCATGCTATAAACAGTGGGTATACTAGGGATTTCAGCATTCCGGAATTGCTACTTTGTATCTGTAATTTTGTTAATTTGTAAATATAATGTAAACATTTCGAAAACTTTTTGATTTTTGTTAGCTTTACCAAAGGGCTTATTTCTGATATTTACAACAAATGTAATTATATATATCAGAGTCCGAATAAAATGAGATCTATAAGAGGGATGTTATGTTATGTAATATAATTATCTAAAAGTCACCATTCACACACTCTTATTATTTAACAACTGTTATGGATTATCTAAAGTATGTAGATGACTTCAAGGAAGTAGCCACTCACATAAGTGTGACTATTGGTTCGGTTTCAACACCTACTGAATAGATAGTGTTGTTTATATTCCAACTTTAGGAGTAATTTTATTTGAAATACATGCAATGCGTGTCTGATGCACTAAATTAAAAGTAGCCTTGATTATTGTCTGATGTCGGTGATAATTTGTTTTTATTTACAGTAAAAATGCATATGACGGAACTAGTAAATAATAGCACAACTTTCCCTCTACATACTGTAGTTTATAGCAATCTAAAAGTTGACTGATAAGTAAGAAAAACACACGATGTCAAAATTAACCAACAAATTATTTGATTATCCCTCAATTATCGTTTCAAAGTTTGTCATTAATGTAGGTGAACTGTATACACGCGTGTTTGAGATGCGATATATCGGAAATCTATAGTCAAAGGGAGGTAAAACGTAAACATGTTGCTGAGAAATTTCATTCTAGATGAGTTATCGATCTTTACAGGAAGGCATCCTCTATTACTTTAAAGAGAATTTTATTTACAATTTTGCATTCCTTTATTCTTCAACATTGACATTTTATGCAAATGAATGTCGTCTGACTTTTTCGAGACAAAGATGGTGGATTTCAGAAGGGAGTCAACGACATTTACATAAGGTTTAAAGTACAATTTTAATAATAATTTTGTTATTTTTATCTTTATGGACATCGACGGAAGTCGTAAACAATGTGAACACACATGCCTTTGAAACGCAATTTTATAGGAAAAGCTAAACATTTTATTTCTAATACGATACGATAACAAGAAGAAGAAGAACAACAACTACAAAGGAAATGCATTTCAGCATTTGATTTGACATTGTTGTTTTTATGCCAAAAGACAATATTAAAATTAGTAATAATGAAAACAACAAGAGTAACAACAATACTGACAATAAAAAATAATAGTAAAGAGATACGTCCGCTTTCGTCAATATGCAATATGCCCAACATGTTTTGTGAAAGACAAATAAAATAAGATATAACAGGCTATTTGGATTCTATCATGGAACTATGAGTATTAAGAAAAGTTTCAGACTATAGCAGTCAAAAATGCACAGGGGTAACCAAAAGCATAATAACTCGTGAGGGGTTGCGATATGTATAACAACAAACGGAATACCGTAATCTGTGTGTCTCCTAATATGATAATGATGAAAGACACTCAAGTAATTGGTAAGATAGTTTTGAGATGCTCACGGGAATCTACCAGAGAGAGAGAGAGAGAAAGAGAGAGAGAGAGAGAGAGAGAGAGAGAGAGAGAGAGAGACAGACAGACAGAAACAAAACAGACAAAAAGTTATAAATAGTGCATTAACAAATTACCTATAATGTTAAATCCTTTTACGGGAACATATACAAAACGTTTTCGTTCCTGCCTTGGTAACATCCACTTACAAAGGAATGCAACTGGCAGTAGATCAAAGCATTTTTCCATAAAAATAAATATGAAGTAAACGAATTTCACCACTCCTGTCACTCCTGTCATACTTATAGAATTATTTAAAACACTATATCACTAGTTGAACATTTGTTGGCTAAATACACACATTCTTATATAAGGCAAAATTAGCAAACATTGAAAATTAAATTATAAACAAAGAACAAAATATGTACCAAATATATCATTAGTGGATACCAATTGATTGAGTGATTGAATATTTCACGTCACGATTATTTCACGTATATGGTGACGGCCGTGTACACCAAAATACAGAGGGAGAACTGTTTCCGAAAAGGTTGAAATTTACGAATAAAGTAACGATTAAAAATAGGTGTCAAATTCGAAGTTAGAAATTGTCAGAATAAGTTGAGGTAAATATTGCTTGGTATTAAATGGGTTGCTTATTATCAACCACACCAATTGAGTACCGTTTGTTTCTCAATTAACCGGCAGAAGTCGGTATCGCATGTGTCGAATAATCAATATTTTTTGTCATTGTAGATTGCAAAATATTGGAAATGGACAGCCGTATTTGCATATTCGCTGTTAGAAAATTGAAAATGAGTTATTTTCAACTATAAATCACAAGACAAGTTTAGCATGTAAAATTCATTGAGAATTCCAAGCGCATTGTTTCATCTCTAACATCACGATACCCCTGCAGTTTTTTATATGACGTCACGATACCCTGCAGTTTCTGATTTATGACGTCACGATACCCTACAGTTTTAATATGACTGTGATTAGCGACTTGGCTTAGAAAACCATAACACTGTGCCTGTAGTTGTAACTATATCTGTCGAATGCATTAGAATGGGGTTACCATGCTTGTGTTTTACAAAAACTGACAGGGTATCGGCGAATACCCTGTCAGTTTTTGTAAAAGACTCGCATGGTAACCCCTAATTATCAAAAGAACATAAAATTATTTAAATAATAGAAGTGGCATTCAATACTATTTTGAAACAAACCCAACACTTTTGCCTAGTTACCCATTGCGTGAGTTATAACAAAAGATTTGTTACTCTTAAACCCTACATCACAGCTATTAGAAAATGCAAAATCATAATGCGGAAATAGTAGTCTCCTGGTAAATAATAAACTATAGTAGGTGTCTTAAATGTATTTTATACTATGATGCTACTATTTGCTCTCATTCTCACACCCTATGGAGCTAAAAGCTATCAACTGTTTTCATTATTATAGACGTAAAATAGAAACCTGAAGACATCGGACAAAGCTGTATGACAAAAATCATCAAAGACATGCACACAAAACTTGATAATAGCATTGCAAAAATATTCTATTGTGTTGCGGCTACAATGCTGACGAAGTTGAATTCTTACATGGGCATCATAATTTACCTCAAAGATATCTTTTAAAAGCTACAAGATCTCTCTCTCTCTCTCTCTCTCTCTCTCTCTCTCTCTCTCTCTCTCTGTGGTTTTAAGGGTTTTCAATTTATTTTAAAATACACACGTATTGGTTAACTGCGTAATAGTTTTGAGTCTGTTTACAACATAACCCAGTTTTCCAGTTTTTTCGCTTCATATGGTCTTTTTCTATTATTAACAGATATGATAAACTGGCTTCTTTACTATATTACAGACAATACCACTGTTAAATTTGCAGACATATGTAGTATTACTTTCAACTGATCCAATATGATAGAGCTTCTACTGACTACTGTTCCTTCATTTACTGGGGCAAATTTCTTTAAAATTCCGACATGTTGACTTCCTAATTCGATTGAAGATGTTGTTTATTGTTTCTGTTGTAGTATATATTTCTATTGCAATAACAACATAATACTGCTATTTTACCAAATGACCTCGATAACATGTTCTCTACAAAAACCCACAGGGTATCGGCGAATACCCTGTCAGAAATTGAGTTTCACTGTGAAGCAGAGTATCATGACGTCATATAAAAAATGCAGTATATCGTGAATACCCTTGCAGTTTTTAAATCGGACAGCCAATGAAGTCGCGTATTACAAAGAAAATACACAAATATTTGTTCTAATATTGTTGGTCTGCATGACAAATTGTCATATTTTATACGATTGTATTAGCTTTTAATTGAAAATATTTAAGGGGTGATTTAATGTAAATAAATGTGGGAAATGCAATGAGAAATAATTTCGACAACATGTTGTGTGCTACGGTATGTGAATGCATAAACTATCTTATTAATTCTTTTTATTTTTTATGTTTCATATTTATATAGTTACATTAAACAATGACGTTTTTCTTTTTATGATGTAGTCAAAAATCATTAAGTGTCCTTTTAGTCTCCCTTTTCGACAGAAAAAAGGCAATTAGTATGTGTTTTGCAGATGCATTACTTTTCATTTCTATATGTATTAAAGTTAGAGTTTTTCATGAGAACCAAAACTGGAGTCATTTTAAACCAATTGTCTAAAATTGAATTAGATTCAAAAATTTTGTGTATATCTCTGTATTTTGATTAGGTGTTTTGTGTTGTTTTGTTTTTGATTTTTCGTGACTGAGAAGTCTCCGTTTTGACTCCTCTTTGCTGGGATATTGGAGGGTGATTTTGTCTAAGCTTGATTTTTGAACATAACATGGTTCTGTTACTTATTCATTTTATTTTGATACTTTTTGGGTGCCGTTTACACAGCTTCTAGTTCAAGAAAAGAAAGGATAATGTGTTGATAAATTATGTTAAATTGTACTAAAAGCAAATCTCAGTATTATGTTAATGTTGTTCAGAAATAATTAATTATGAATGAAAATGCCTACGATTAATGCTATAATGATATAGATTTTCATTTCTAGAAGTTGTTTGCATAAATTCTCTTACATCATTTATGTTATATAATTATCTAAAAGTCACCATTCACACACTCTTAATATTTAATAACTGTTATGGATTATCTAAAATATATAGATGACTTCAAGGAAGTAGCCACTCACATAAGTGTGACTATTGGTTTGGTTTCAACACCTACTGAATAGATAGTGTTGTTTATATTCCAACTTTAGGAGTAATTTTATTTGAAATACATGCAATGCGTGTCTGATGCACTAAATTAAAAGTAGCCTTGATTATTGTCTGATGTCGGTGATAATTTTTTTTATTTACAGTAAAAATGCATATGACGGAACTAGTAAAGAATAGCACAACTTTCCCTCTACATACTGTAGTTTATAGCAATCTAAAAGTTGACTGATAAGTAAGAAAAACACACGATGTCAAAATTAACCAACGAATTATTTGATTATCCCTCAATTATCGTTTCAAAGTTTGTCATTAATGTAGGTGAACTGTATACACGCGTGTTTGAGATGCGATATATCGGAAATCTATAGTCAAAGGGAGGTATAACGTAAACATGTTGCAGAGAAATTTTATTCTAGATGAGTTATCGATCTTTACAGGAAGGCATCCTCTATTATTTTAAAGAGAATTTTATTTACAATTTTGCATTCCTTTATTCTTCAACATTGACATTTTATGCAAATGAATGTCGTCTGACTTTTTCAAGAAAAAAATGCTGGATTTCAGAAGGGAGTCAACGACATTTACATAAGGTTTAAAGCACAATTTTAATAATAATTTCGTTATTTTTATCTTTATGGACATCGACGAAAATCGTAAACAATGTGAACACACATGCCTTTGAAATGTAATTTTATAGGAAAAGCTAAACATTTTATTTCTAATACGATACGATAACAAGAACAAGAAGAAGAACAACAACTACAAAGGAAATGCATTTCAGCATTTGATTTGACATTGTTGTTTTTATGCCAAAAGACAATATTAAAATTAGTAATAATGAAAACAACAAGAGTAACAACAATATTGACAATAAAAATAATAGTAAAGAGATACGTCCGCTTTCGTCAATATGCAATATGCCCAACATGTTTTGTGAAAGACAAATAAAATAAGATATAACAGGCTATTTGGATTCTATCATGGAACTATGATGAAAGACACTCAAGTAATTGGTAAGATAGTTTTGAGATGCTCATGGGAATCTACCAGAGAGAGAGAGAGAGAGAGAGAGAGAGACAGAGAGACAGACAGACAGACAGAAACAAAACTAACCCCCCCCCCCCGTCTATTACCCAGAAATAACCAGAACCATAATTCCTTATTCTTCAAATAACTCCATGTCATAATTTGTAACATTAGAGAACCAGGTATATGATAATATTTAGGGCTAACTGCAGGTTGAATCAGTTGCAGTGGTATAGATAACACTCAAGCCAACAGCACTTAGTATTTGTATAAAATGAATACTGTAATATGCTAGAAGTTATGTAGCTTCAACAACATTTTAGAAATGACGAATATTTTCTTGTTCTCACGGGGGTGTTCTTAAAAAGATATAAAGGAAAAGTATCTGTAAGGCATGGAGGATAACGTGTTAAAAGTGGTTAAGGAAATAATTTTTCTTCTCTATCTACAAGGTTGATTATTTCTCTGTATTCAATTTGTAAACATATCTAACTAACAACCATTAGAGGTTATTCATTTATTTTCAAGCTACATGGTATTCCTCTAAGGCATAGTTGTCCTACGTATTTTATATTCTTACCATCGGCTTATTTCTATTTATCATCTCCATGATTCCATAAACAGTGTTAGTGTTACGGATTTTTATCATTGTTTATGCACGTCGTACTCTAGCATCCAGTCAAAGATCAATACCTGCCAATAATCTATAGCGATACGAAAGCGAAAAGGTAGACACTGTATATTTTCTAAACAAAATTTATGCATATTTGACAAAAAACACTCACGTGTCACTCTTATTAATAAATTTGATGTCGGTAATTGATATATATTAGAACATAGACACACGAATTAATTTCATGCACCTCATACATATTCATGTTTCCACGGTGATGTTCATAACCTGACCTGTGGTAATGGAATGAATGAATATTGGAAGAGCAAACTTATTACCAAATTGGCCTAAACGTGAAAGCCAAAGAACCATCTAAGAGCATACGGGCAGAGGCAACTATTAACTTTAGATTATCTTACGCCCACGAATGGAGTCAAACTAGAAACCTCTCTTTGATAAGCAGAACACCTCATCCACTGAGCCAAATCAATTCAACTGAGTTACAACTAGAATTGCTGCTAAAGAACTATGTATTGGAAGCTCAGGTATGCCTTTAATTTTCATTCAGACACAAAAAGAATACTGTTCGCAAATGTAAAGAACCACGAACCAATATGTGAAAGAGTTAGGTATGTATGTGGTGACCGATCTTCATTTTGAATCATGAAAATGTAATCCACATAAAAATTGATGTACTTGCCCTCTTGTGTAGAGATCTGTGGAGACTTCTGTTGATCCGATCGTTATGTTTAGAGAGTTTTTGCTGTAATTTCACTACTGAGCAAAACAGTAATGATGATGAAGATGATGATGATGGTGATGATAATAATGATGATTTTCTGTCGTTTTAATTTTAGTCTCACAATGCTACTCGTGTATGAATCAAGTACACCAAAAGCACATTTCGACAACTAATCTTTTGAGTGATGCTCAAATGGAAACTGTTGAAAAAAAATAAAAAAAAAAAAATAAAAAAAAAAAATAAAAAAAACCCCTCAAATTCAA
>CM068584.1:49977845-50059058 GCA_035048485.1 Pteria penguin | reverse complement strand
ATAATAATTATCGGATGTACATTGAATTTCACTTTGTCTCTTTTTTCGCGTTATTTCGTCAATAGGACATATGTAAACGGCAAAAGCAGGAAAAACACAGACAATACATAATTGATTAAAATGTAGTGGATGCATTGCATAAATTCGCGAATCAAACGAGGTATGAATGACAGCCTGCAGACTTACATATTGATGGTTTTTAAAGCATTAAATAAAGCAAATCGATACCATCACTCTAATTTAAAGTGTTTCCTACAATGCTTTTTATTTTATTTCCTTATCAATGGCAATGAACAGATCTAACAGGATATGAAAATAGGAAATGTGTCGTCGAAGTCTATTTCCAATATGATTTAATGTTACTCAGAGCACGTAAAAGCAACTTATCTCACCTAACATTTTGAACTTATTAATATATACAACTACATAACTTGCATTCCACGCCCTGTACTTCTCTAATTGTCTGTCGTCAATGACTATTAAAATAAGATCAAGACTAAGATAACTAAAGGAAAGATTGAGATTATACACAGAGATATGCCTGTCGATTTTAGTCATGGTTTGAACAATGATTACCATATAAGGTGGAATAGACGATAAGATCAGCGAAAGATACGAGGAAAGGGACAAAAGATAATGAGCAAGACCACATAAAAAGACCTTTTCTTTAACTCTCTCTCTCTCTGTATGTGTATGTGTGCTAGTGCCATCCGGGGTTAGGGTGGGTGTTGTTGGATAATTTCCAGCACAGGTGAAATTGAAATAAACTTTAATCAAGTTAATTTAATCCAGAAGGACTTCTGTCTGTGGTAAAGAGGCTGGAAGGGAAAGGTAGGGGGAGAGAGGGACGGTCCACTGCCGCTTGTCCTGCAGCAATAGCCTATAAATAGTTAGACTGTATACTTTCTCTAGTTTTCAATTAAAATTCTTTTATGAGTCTTTTATCCACAGCTCATTCCATTCATCATGTAATTACACCTATAATTTTTGCATCATACACATTAATATAAAATAAATCCAATAGAATTAAACAAGAAATATTTGAAGTCGTTTTGACATGATGACAAGGCAGAAACAATAATCATAAATACCTCACATGTACAATCTTTTTCAGGTAGATGGTTATATAAAGATATTAACAGAAAGCTGTAAGAATTGAACTATAAGTGATGGCATGCTTAAAGCAAATTAAAAATTACATTCACCAAATTTCAGTTTATGGAGAAGAACTCCGAAATATGTACAACTCATCCAAGCTCATCGCAAGTATCATCAATTTAGTTTGAGTTCGTGTACGCGCAAGTCAAGGGTATGGTCACCAAATTTATCATCATAGGAGAAGAACTAAACAATGTCTACAGAATGATGAAGCTCAACGTATGCATCATTAAAGGTAACCAGAAAGACAAGTTAAAAAGTTAAACGTAATTTCTATTTTTGTTCTCTGAAGCATAAAGTGCAAGTCGGACATTAGTCTAAACGTAAATACAAGAGTTTTCTTAACAATCACTTTATCAAATATAATCACAATATTGATAACGTTATTATTACTCCTATTGAAAACATTATAAAACTACATTGAGGTACTTAATCTGAAATGAAAAAAAAAACGACGTTTAGTTGCTGAACATTATTAGATTAAAAAATCTACAAATCCATATCCCCTTGGTCTCAATGGCCAATTTTTCAATAAGGTAACATTTCCTCTTTACCTAACAATATTATTATATTTTCATAAAGACAAAACGTTAAGAGGTCGCACGATCGTTCCCACAGAAGACATGTTAATCATGGACATGGACAACAATTGTTTTCATATCTCCCTGCAACGTAACAGGAAGAAGTTATGGCCCGAACAAGACGTCAAGCTGTATGTGTACTGAGATTTGACTTTGTAGATATTACTTTAGTTCAAGGTCATGACACACCACTCAATCATGGACAACAACTGTGTAAAATTTAATCTACCTTCAACATAAATGGAAGACGTTATAGTCCGAACAAGAATACTAGATGCGGATGTATGTGCACTGTGACCTTGACCTTGTAGATATGACAACAATTGTGTAAAATATTTATCTCCCTCCAAAGTAAGAGAAAAACTTTATTTACCGGAGAAAAATTTTACCTGTGTGTGCACTGTGACCTTAAGTTTCTAGATATGACTGTGAGTTATTGACAACAATCGTTAAAAACATTATCTCCCTCTTAAGTCAAATGCAGAAGTTATGGCCCGCACATATTGTGACATTGACCTTGTAGATATGACCCCGGATCAATGTAGTGTCACACCCTTGTGTCATGTACAACAATTGTGTAGAATATTCATCTCCTTCCAAAGTAAACGAAAGAATTTTCGGCTCGGACAAGAGTGATGGACAGACAGACAGAGAGATAAACAGCCGCCCGAGGTGATTCCATATAACCTCCAAACTTTGTTTCCTGGTGGTATGATAACGTATGTCTTGACTTGTTACACATGTACTACAATGCATCTTTTTTACCAAATAAGCCGAATGGAATAACCATATAGGCTGAATTACATACACTCGAAATCTCAAATTAATTCAAATGGCTTAGATGAAAAGGGTTATTAACTACGTTTCGCATCAAAAGTTGTACACATGTAAAAGACGGAAGTGTTGTTTAAATCTGATAGAATGTCACTCATAATTGACTCTTTGAATATATCCTTACAGCATCTGAATTGAGAAGAATACAAAGTGTACTTTTTCAAGCTGAAGAAACACAAAATTATAGTAAGTCAGTGTATTCCATTTAAGTTTGCAATTGGTATAAAACAACACATCAATGATTTATGGTGTAACTTTAACTTTTTATCCTATGACCAAGGAAACCACAGACGTCGCACTTTCTTTTAAATCTTGGTGAAAATTTACATCATTCTTCAGATTAAAGTTATCAGATTCAGAAGTAATGTTAATTTATCTGTTTTGCAAATCTTCATAGGATGTAAAAGCATGAAATACCAATAAAACTTTCTGAGTATCAGAGTCATCACATATCATAACAACAGGAAAGCTAATACTAATAATAGCAATTGCGTTAGCATTTTCACCTTAGGACAAAACAATGAAAACTCAAAATATTTAAAAAGGGAATGAGTCAGTGAGGATCTTTTACGTGTCAGAGTATACCGTGACATTTAGCATTGTGTAAGTGTGATGAAAAAAAAAAAGCTTAGTAAATTAAAAATTGTTTTAAAAAGTGTGTTAATTGAGTTTAGCTTCTGAAAACATGACATAAGACGGTGTCACTAATGTTTTTATGTCATCCATGCCGATTAACAGCAAAATAAGACCGACAGAAATAAATATGTCATTTATTCCAAAGATGAATGACGTAATCATTTATCAAACGATCGCCTATAAACTACAATACACACAATGACTAGCGGCGTTCGCCGTGTACCATGAAAACACTAGAGTGTATGTCATCTACAAAGAAAGGTGGTTGGCATATGCAAAAATGCGCCAAACAATGATATTATTATCAGTATTATTTCAATGTGTAATGTGATAACATTCGGTATGATATACATCTAATTGTCGGATACATATGTAATGACAAAAAAAAAAGGAGGATGAAAGGGACGGATGACGGGCTGATCAAAAGTTATCGTGCAGTTCGGTCAAGTCAAACAAAGAAACTGACGCTGAGCGCGACCTCTGTTGATTAGGCCAGCCGATATTCTAATGAGATATAATCTGATTAGTTAAAAAAAAAAGAGGAGTAACTGGCTGAGTTATGTGGCAGAAGTCACCATGGAGCTATACAATACATGAACATAAATAATATACTAGCACATATAACACATTACAAAAATATTTGATTGTAGTGCAATTACGATACCGACTTAGGACGGTCATTTAATTTGACAAAAGCCAAACAAATGGTGCGATTAACCAGTTTACGGACCGACCTTCCCACTCACCGTAACAGCAGAACAATCAAAGGACGTACATTTAAAAATTTATAAATAATCCTCCATGTAAAGAACAAGGGTCAACAGGTATCGCATATTTAGAGGTCATAAAAATATAAACACGTAAGGTATTGTAAAACACATAGTGGTTTAAAAATATATGCGACATCAACATGATAAACCGTGCTCTGCCAGTGTGAAAGCGAGCTAAGACCCTAGATCTGTAGGATTTCCGACTAACAGTCAGAGGGGACGAGGTTCAGGACCATGTCTCCTCTGAAAGAGGTTTGGACAAGGCCCGTCATATAGTCCCCACCGCCCTGTTAGTCAATGTGCAACATTCAAGTAAAAGTCTGCATAAGGCTGTAGAGGGGCCAAATACAAGACCTATAGTCTTTTAATTACAATGGAATGCGCTAATGGTCATTTAAACAATAAACAATGGAATGACCCACTGGTCAGTTAGATAATGGAATGCGCTGGACAGTTACACAAAGAAAGCGCCGCTAATGTCAATCAGCATCATGTACATAAAGTATATTATTTTCTGTAATAATACGGTTTTATGTCATCTATGCCGATTAACAACAAGATAAGATCGACTGAATGAAATATGTCTTTTATTCCAAAGATGAATGACGTAATCATTAAGCAAACGACGTCTAACACGGCGATCGCCTATGAACTACAATACACTGACTAGCGGCGTTCGCCGTGTACCATGAAAAAGACATGGAGGGTATCTCATCTACAAAAAGGTGGGTTGCGTACTCAAAATGCACCATGAATACTGAGCCGACACACGGCACAAGTTTACAGCTACCCGAAAGTAAAATAAAATCACAAAAATGAATTACACCAATCACTTTCCCATCTATAGGCTACATTAATGTTTGAGGTACTTGTAGCAGACAACTTCTGAACTACAGCTAACTAATCGAATTATAAAGTTATACATTTACGACAATTCGGGCTCCTCAGGGATCCGCGATTATAAGTTTGTCAAACACTCGAACTGTATAATACAGAGTAAAAATTAAGGATTGTGGCAGACAACTACTGAGCCACAACATTTAAGCACATACATGTAAAATACTAGGTAAAAACATTTCAACATAATGTCAAATAATATTTCCAATAGGAAAATAATGTATGTGGCAGACAACTTTTGAACCACAACAGGTTAGCAAAAACAATTGAATAGCTAATCAACCCAACTTAAATTGAACAACGTAAAGTCTAAAAATGTTCCTTGTACTTCAGTACCAAACAAGATAGGGCAAGTGGCAGACAACGTGCAACGCATTTCATAGTCAAGCAAATTGCATAGCGCAGTGTCACTCATTAATATTATGCTATACCATGGTTTGTGGAATACAATGTCTGAAACACAGGTGAGCGAGAGCAAATTACATTGCATCAGCAGAAATATCATGCATATGAAATAAGTCATGTGAACAATATACTAGCAAACATAATGAAATTGCTAACTGAACACATATCTAATGAAAGTGAAGGAGGAAGGGCAGCCAAATGCTGGACCCATAGATACATGGTTAATAAGATTTGCTTACACAACAACAGAATTAAGTTTAATATATCGCTGTATGGCGTTTGAACCCGAGCGTCCCATCTTTTGAATAGCATTCTCTGATATGCCCATAGTAGCTGCGTGGGTTGCCGCGCCTATACGGAAACTATGACCTTTATATAATTGGTGACCAAGGCCGATATATGACACGGCTTGTTTTAACTGAGATGAAACATCTGCATACGGGACAGACGTATCATCGATGAATTGAAAAAGGGGGCCCGATGTATGTTTGAATTTAACCAAATAAGAGTGTAACGCTCAAACTGGACATGTTGACGGAGATTGACTAGTTGATATGTAAATTGTAAACGGGGAATTATCTTTATTTATTTTAAAATGCTGTAAAATAAGACTGACCCCTTTTAAAGTACGTCCGTAATAATCAAAATGTGTATCAGAACGAGATAACACTGAAGGAGATGCATGCTTTGAACAAACTCCCCGATTCGGAAAAACCTATTAAAAGCTAAAAAAAAAAAAAGAAAGCTTTTAGCATTAGACGATTGATGAAAGATGGCACCTTATGACTCAAGGCAGATAAAAGTATACTGAGAATGTTTAAAGTGATGGGGAGTCTGAGACCTTTAGTATGATGCAGGGAGGAGTGGCAGGCCCTCAAAAATTTTCTTTGTTATAAAACATTGCGTGGGATCTGGGCTTAAATCACAGATCTTATGTAAATAGCCAATAGCTGAAATGTGGGAAGAAATAGTGCTTGGAGACAAACCCGATGTAAATAAATAACCTAGAAAATTGCATAGGTCAACTCTGTTGATTGATAAAGATAACGGTTTGTTCAGCCAGTGAATAAACATGTTTATAAGCCGCTTTTGAGGATGGACTAAGCGCAGCTGCTGTGCTGATGTATTCAAATATGTAATAAACGATCTGGTACTTTTGTCCGAGTTGTTGAAAGCCATGGGGCCAGTTTGAATGCTTCCTGCAATTTAAAATGAGACAAATTGTCAGCTAGTGTATTTATTTTCCTGGGAATTTGTTCAGCTCTGAACAAAATGTTATGAGATAGAGAGATGAGAATCAGACGTCTCATAAGCCTCATAAGGTTTTCGTCTTTAGAAGATTTATTATGTATAACGCCAACGACCGCTTTATTATCTGATTTAATCAAACCTTTTTGTTATGCAAAGCAACCCCCCCCCCCCACCCCCCATAATTCCATGGCGAGTACAGTGGGAAAGAGCTCTTTCAGAGCGATTTGGTAGTTTTGCAAAGCCTGTGGCCATCTTTCGGCAAACCAACTTGGGCCTAAAACTGCGGCGTAGTCGATAGACCCCGACGCATCAGTGAAAAGTAATAAACAGTCAGAAGGTAACCAGACATCGGCGGGGAACATAGATTTACGGTTGAAATTTTCAATGAATTGAGACCACATGTTTATGTAGGCTCGGGACGAACTATTTAAACGAATAAAATGGTGCGGCTTCTTTACATAGCACGTTAAGTTAATCAAACGCCTCAAAAATGCTCTACCAGGTACTACGACAAGACAAGCATAATTCAAGGATCGATTAATGATTGTAGTTCCTTAAGTGTAACCTTTTTCCTCATCATATCATGTTATTTCCTACTTATCTTCAATTTTTTCTTCAGGAAGACGACATTCCTTTTGTATGGTATCAACCTCGATGCCGTAAATGGTTAGCCATGTACAGGGCAGACACGTTTTAAACATTTTTATTGGTACACCTATTTGGGAACAAAAATTTGTTAGGTTTTCTTTACATTTATTCTTATTAGGTGGACCTATGAAGAAGTCATCATATATATGTGACATGCCCGATGCCTTAATTACTAACGACATAATCCTTGCAGAGCGTGACTGAGGCATTCAAAAATTTTACAGGAACTACTAGCACGCATAGGCAGACATCTATCAAAGTAATATTTGTCTTCCCATGAAAACCCTAATAAATGATAGTCTGCAGGATGGATAGGGACAATACGAAACGCGTCCTCAGCATCAGTTTCTGCCATAAGGCTACCAACTCCAAATTTTTTAACTAGGGTGACAATATTATCTATAGTATCATACTGCACATGCGAATGCTCGGGGGGATTTGATAGTTTACGGAATCGTTTTTTGGATAAGACAGATCGTGTATAATTCTAAATTTTCCAAAATCAGATTTCGAAACCATACCCAGGGGAGATGAAATGAAATAAGGAAAAGGAGGTTCTAAAAACGGACCCGCAATTCTTTCCTTTTCCCTGCCTGTGGTAATAAACTCTACAATAATGCCCGGATGGTCCAACGCACTCTTATGATTCTTTTAAATACATTGACAATTTAATGTACCCAGATTGAAACCTTGTGAAAACCCTGCAAGTAGATATTTGCATTTAATAGGATCATTTTTAGCGAGATATGTTTTCAGTTTTTGAATTTTTACCGGAGTTGGGAGAGGAGTGTTGTGAGATAGTTTTATTTTAACGTGTGGATTGTTGGTAAGAGGACTTTTTACACTGTATCCTGTGGTAAGAATTCTTGCAGAATGAGCAGACATGAAGGTATTGCCACCGGGCAGCATTACATTTTTCGCCTCTGTTATAGGCAAATCAAATTTTTCCTTTGTTCGGTGTTCACCCTCTACCACGGAAGGACTCTTTGGTATTTTTATATAGGAAAACTGAGACCGCCCTCATCCTAAGTTCTTCCACTGGTATCTGCCAAAGCTGATTGTTTGATTGACGAAGTCGACGGAACGACTCATCGTAGTCCCTCCAAGCTTGCTCACCTGTATATTTCTGGATGTCTCTAACAATGCTACAGTATTTCAACAAATTTGCAGCCTCATTTGGATATTTCTCTAAATAAATACAATTACATATATGGAACGAATCCGTCCATTCATACATTGAAAGGGGGGCTCTAGTTTTTTGGGAGATGTTTAAAATTGATAGTGTGTGATTAGATAGACACTGAAATGGGTTCGTCCACCTGGTTAGGAAGTAATTGCTTAAAATTAATATACTCATTTTCCCAGATTTTCTGTTTTGTTTTGGAAAATACTTCCGCTCCGAGGGGTATTCCATCTGATAAACCAATAGTACATGTACTAACACTTTGTTCTGGCTCACCTTCAAAAATGTTTTCAATTAAATTAATGACATTTTGTGAGTTAGTTTCCTCTGTGTTGGCAGAGTTCTGTATGTTCAAAGCTTCCATGCTGACCTCTGGTGTTCCCGGTACCGTTTCGAGTGAATTCATGGCCTCTGATATTGTGTTTTGTGTCGATATACTCTGTTGCCTTTTTTGTGAGTTAGTGTCCTCTGTGTTGACAGAGTTGTGTATGTTCAAAGCTTCCATGCTGACCTCTGGTATTCCCGGTACCGTTTCGAGTGAATTCATGGCCTCTGATATTGTGTTTTGTGTCGATATACTCTGTTGCCGAATGATTTCACGTGCCAAGGCACTCAAGTCTACATTGACTGCTACTGATGTGACTGAGTCGTTTACGGACGCATTGGGCAGTGTGTTATAAGTATTTGCTATCGACATAGTTTCAACTGCCGCCAAAGTTGTGGCTTACTAAAGCCTTGGAGTTTTCGATCTTTGCTGACCCGCGGAAAGGCTGAACACAGGTTAAGTGCTATACTGAGCACAGGAAATGTGTTATACTAAACACAAGCGGGGTGTTATACTCAGCACAGGAAATTATGTGTCATATTTAACACAAGTGAAGTGCTTTAATGAGCACAGAAAATTTTGTGTTATACTAAACACAGGTGAAATGCTATGCTGAGCACAGGAAATTATGTGTTATACTAAACACCAGTGGATTGCTATACTGAATAGGAAATCATTGCCATATAAAAGCATGTCAAGAACATGTACTATACTAAGTACTTTAGAAAATATGACAGTGTTGTACTAAACACACTGATAAATAGAGAATTTAACACGTGTTATTGCTGAACCCGTTTACAAGTGATGTGCTGTTGAGCACAAAGGAAAATCTGTGCCGTTGCATGTGTGTACTATACACAATCCATAGGTAAGGTGTTGTATTAGGCGCAGGAAATTGTGTTGCAATAAACACATTGTTAATATATTGAACATGTATTTATACGTAGCATGGCCGTTAAATTTGTAATACTAAAGGCATACATGTACATAAACGAATGTGCTGAGCCACACACACATGCATTGAAGGATTTGCAGAACGGAATAAGCTATACTAAACACAGTATGTAACCTGTATATTGTAAAATCTAGTGTGCTGTTGTGGAGGAATCATAATGGACCCGGGCTTCAATTAAAATGTGCTAATCCAAGAACAACGAGATTTCTGTGACAACTACTGAACTAGTTTAGTATAAGGTTGATTGATTGATTGATTGATTTTTGCTTTACGTCACACCACGAATATTTCACGTATATGGTGACGGCATCTGCCTGATGCGGGGCATACAAATTTTGACCTTTGCAACGGACCCACCCGAAGCAGTGAGGGATCTTTAACGTGCCATGCATACCACGACACGGGGCCTCGGTTTTTACTGTCTCATCCGAAAGACATGACACCGGCATGACCAGAGCAGGACTCGAACCCCGGCCTCCCGATCAGGAGTCCGACGCGATACCACTAGGCCACGCCGGCTTAGTTTAGTATAGGGAACATTTAAACCACTTATTAGATCATAGTAATGAACGACCTAATAATTTAATACTAAATGTAGTCTCGTATAGGATAAGGTTACAATATACACTCTATTCCATAGAATTAGTCAAATTTCAGTATCTATGTTGTTACAACACATATCATGCTTACAATGTAGAGAACATGAGAACAGAGCTGTCACAAAGAGCCCAATTTGCGTACTATACAGCATAGGAAGAGCAGGAAGAGCTTATAAATATAATATGACTATAAATTCAGTTCTCTACTTAATGCAAGTTAGAATATGAATCTAATTCATACTCATTAGATAACAAAATTATTATTATACATATACTGGCCTTAATGACTTGGTATGCATGATTACTGCATTACGCATAATTCTCCAGTACTTCTTCATTGGTGATGATAGATCCGAGGCCCTACGTCTGGTGTCAAGATGAATTCCGTCCCTTCCAAGATGTGAAAAGTCTGTCCAGAATCCTCTGTGTCGCTAAAAATGAATATTTTGTTTAGACGGTGTTTTTCTACACAGTTCTGTGTTGATTCTTATCACATATTCATTGTAGCAATGATTAACATCGTTAGGACATCGTCTTAACAGCTGTCCAATGATCACCCATCGAACGCCAACACTGTGAACTAAATAGTAGGTTAAATTCGTAAATTTTTGAACTATAACATCATTCCCAAGACGCTGTATATCATTTCCTCAAGCTGAATGTAACAAACATCCGGAGGATCGGCGAAACGGATAATGTCCGAACTAAATACATCGGATTGGAGGACATAAACTGATCGAGACGACGAATGTACGAATTTCCTAGTAAACGTATTTTCAACATTATATCTGGATCCATCATTAGTATGAAAAAGTCCCAATATTCAACTTATCTGTAGGAAAAGTTGAACCAGACAAGGTATTGCAGTACACACTATGATCATCAAAACAAACTTACAACTGTATGATGAATAATTCCACAGGAGTGAAGTAAAAAATTACTTATGCTGATCAAAATTTATCGTGCCATTAGCTCAAGTCAAACAAAGAAACTGACGCGACCTCTGTTAATTAGGCCAGCCGATATGCTAATGAGATATAATCTGATTGGTTAATTACAATGGAATGCGCTACTGGTCAGTTAAACAATAACCATGAAATGACCCACTGCTCAGTTAGATAATGGAATGCGCTGGACAAGTACACAAAGAAAGCGCCGCTAATGTCAATCAGCATCATGTACATAAAGTATATTATTTTCTGAAATAATACGGTTTCACCTCAACATTTAATCATGTATGTAAAAAATCATTATCTAGGTAATGTAGTACCTGCTAGGGAAACGATGTTCATTATTCATCATTACTTTAAAAATATCCATAAATATTGGTCCAGCATATTTCATTGTTGGATTAGATAATGTATGCCTGCTTTGTAGACTACAAAACAAAACTATTGTAAGACCCCTCAAAATGTGTAGCCCGTTGTCTTTGATCTATTTAAATAGAATGTAATTTGTACGTTTTTGAATGTATGTCCTTTAATTCTTCTGTCTTTGAGGTCAGTGGGAAGATGCTCCAATAAACAGGTTAACCACAACAATGCAGAAGCTAGCGTTATTTCAGTTGACAGTCAGAAGTCAGTGCCGCAGCTGTATTACAATTTTAAAATGCTTTGTGATGTCTCTCTGTGTCTTTATCTTTGCTTTAACGTCTTTGATGACTTTTATCATACGACTGAGTCAGATGGCTTTATGCTCTCTTTTACATAGTAAAGTTTTGTAATTTTATTGTTCCGCTTACCTGAAGTTCGGCATTGTTTAAAATTGTGGCCGCAAATGTAAAATTAAGCCCAAAGTATAGCTTGGTTTTCAAAACATTGAATAATCCCTTTTAGAATTTCTCGAGTAATTAGGGAAAGCTTATAATGTATCCTCTTCCAATTTAACTACACAGGAATAGAAGATGCATGCATATGCCGTCTGTGTCGTGTTTGCGTCGTCGTCAGCCATCCTTTTCATATTTTGTTAAAGCTTTTTTTACTGTTCAGACACAGGGGGCCTGAAATGGGACACAATTTCTAGCTTAAATTTCGCAGAATTACAACCTTTCTAGCAGCCTAATTATGCAATTTGCAAAAGCTTTTTTCGCTCTTGGATTTTAGAATCGTCTCTGCATATAATATCCAATGATTAGTTTTATAACGTAATTCCAATTTACATATTACATGGAAGGGAAATAAAGCAATACTCATGTATTTTATGACCAATATTTCATACGTAAATGCATTTTTTATATTTAATGAGATATAATCAGCATATTGTTTGTGATGAAACACATTTGAACATATTTTGCTTCTTTTTTTATTCTTAGGGAGACTAATACCTTTAAAATACCAAATCTCTATAATTATCAACGTTAGGTGGGCAAGCATTGTTGCCAGTTTAATCGAAAGTTTCTGACGATGATCATTGTCGTGAAATATGAAAAAAAAAAATTACAGGAGTCGTGTTGTATAATGTACCGTTTCGATGGCAACCAAGGCTCAATTCTGGATTTATACAATTATTTGAGTTGTAGGTTTAGGGGCAAATTTTATCAATAAACTTGATTGTCTGGGGTTAATTATATCTCTGAGCATGACAGTTAACTAACTTTTCAATATTATAAGTATTTTTCACCAAGTTTTGTGTGTTAGATAGTATTGATTTTTTATTATTTTCAAACCTCTTCCATACGTAATATCAACATAAAATGTGAAGCAACACCATGAAAAAGTAAACTATGTTGTAGAAAAATATCTTTATGTATTTTGCAAAAATCTTAGTATGTATATATATATAAACTGCATTTAATTATAGAAAAAGGGGATCCCCCATGAACACTCTCCATATTGAAGGAAACAAAATTCATTTGTTGATGTTTACAAAAAAAAAAAAAAAAAAAAAAAACCAACCAAAAAACGGACGTATCTGGAACGTACGTATGCAGTACATAGAATTTAAACAATTTATTTGATTTATATAATATAAATGTGTGTTAGATTGGAATGTCAATTTTATCACAAAACTAAACACATTACTTGCTCATTAGAAAAGGAGTTACAAATCAATGTAATACTGTAGCAGATGAAAACAACGAAGATAAAATTTTTATTTTTACTGAGAGTGATTTACTTCTGTCATCAGATCTCAATATGTGTATTTGTTCGAATCATTGTTCATTCCTGTTGGAATCAAACAAGAAAATGAAAACGACGATTTTATTGCGAAATGCCATCATTGGTCATTTATCATAAGCAGACAAGAAGATTGGATCCTACATTGTCGTTGGCAAATATTGTGACAGTGAATGAAAAGTATGGAGTAGTCGTACTCAGTACCAGTTGGAAAAGCTGAGTCTTTTTATTTAATAAAAGATAATCTTATCTATGCCAATAAAACACAACAAACATGGATAACAAACACAAATGCTCTTGCTCATGTTCAAATGCTTTTGACTGACATTTAATTTCTTACTTTTATTCTTATCAAGTTTGAATGTTCATTTACAGTTATTAGCTTATAATGTAGCTCCAATTAATTTAAAATTTTAGAATATAAATGTATGGAAAAGCCATCAAGGTGACATTATAATTTTCAAAATGGAGTTCATCCACTTTCCAATTCCTGTGTTTTATGTGATACTGTTTGCATTGACAATATCTCATTTTGAGGTGTTAGTTTATCAGTAAACCAAGAATTTGTCAGTGGAATTTGGACAAATTACAAAGGCTGTCATTTTTGTATGACTTTTATTTTTTTCCTCTTCCATGGGATTTGAATAGTATTTCACAGAATTATTGTAAAGGGTATGTCATGACATTGAATCAATGTCAGAGTGCTTATGCATTTATTTCAGTTTGTTGAAAAATTAGCTTTCAGATCATTATACCCTTTTAAATACAGGTCAATGTTTCATGTGCTCGTACACAAACTTAAAGGGAACAGTTATATTTATATTCTACTTTTTATACAAAGAAAATAAAGAAATAGTATTTTGAAATTATTATTAAAAATGACTGTGCATTTTGAACTCTGTTATTTAGAATAAACAATTTTCACGTTATTCAAGACATTTTACTTTCAGGTCATTATACCTTACCCAAATAAAATAGTATCATTTTCCTAAAATATTCAGCCCTTTAATTTTTATTGTGAAATTATAAAAAAAAAATCATTTGTCACTCCAACTTTTTATACCCCCGGATCGCTATATTGGAGGCATGTTATTTTTAACTGGTTTTAATGCCGAAGGCATAAGCCAAGGCTATAGCCGCCGAGCACGATTCTCAAAACGAGGCAGTCTAATTATAAGTTTTAAAGCTTTCTTTCTCACTCAGTGTGTTCTTGTGCTTCAAAACATAATCTCTGATGTAATTTCTAGCATTATAATATTCAGAACGTATTGAATCTTTATTGGATCATTAATTATATGTAACATTGCAAATACAGATATAAATGTGTATATTCGTGTAGACTGAAGTTACCTGCTCTTGCTTGATATCGTTGCGCAAAGACACAGGTGACCAGCGCCATTCTGGAGAGACTTCTTCTACTCCAGCTAGTGTTAATTATAGCACAGGGCAGATACCAAGCAGATGTAATTCGACTGGAGTAGCATACGCTGCATTATTATACAGCATTTAATGTAATTTATGAGAGGCGCGTGATGTTTAGCATCGACAGGCACGTATATATCTAAATACGTAAATACCTCTAAATACGTAAATATCTGGCATTGAGGATGTAATTAATTGTGAATATTTGTTGATTCTAGGCTAAATGAATAATGTAACGAAATCCATTGATATAAAAATAACCGATTACGGGTCGTTTGAACCTCAGTCAGTCTCGTTATGGTCACTGTCTAGATATTTTAAGATCTAGACAGGCATGTCATTGCCAGCTGGCCTAATATTTGTGTACATGTGTATGTAAGGGGTTCCCGTATGTCTACTTTTGCCGATTGAAGTATGTTCTAATTCAAGCGTCATACAGACACAGAAACATTGGTATAGCGCTGTGTATTGCCCATTGCCGCATCGCTTAGCAGAATGAAAACGGGTACATATTTTGTTCCCTGTGCTGATTAGTCTGACATTATTCTCAGATGGACGTTATTTCCAACAAAGAAGTAATAAACATATAGTTTATTCAAATGTCGCCGGTTCATGAATGGAGACAATCATTTCATGTTAAATAGAATATCCTGATAAACGGAGTAGGTTTAATGGCTATAAATTGTCAATGCAAAGGGATTTCGGATCGTTGATCCCCAACTGAATTACACCAATAATTGAGGGGGGGGATGCAACGAGCAGAAAGCCCTGTGATCAATGCAAGTGAAATTGTTCTAAAACAATTAATTCAGAGAATTATAGTCAAAACGGCCGAGGAAAATACGGTCCACACCAGAACGGCCCATTTTTTTTTTACCACACCGGCCAAACTTTGTAATATTTTGACAATGGATATCGACTTAGATTTCATAAAAGACTTTTTCACCTAGTGTTTAAATTATACTTGATACAGATACTAAGTCGCAAATAATTTGACATTTTAATAAATTGCCTTTAGCATAAACTGTTTCCTATTTTCAAGTAGGCCGCTTTATTTTTGGGCCGTTTGACTGTACACCAATCAGGAACTGAGAAAGGTCATGATTCTGCTCTCTATAGCGAGAGGAGATGGCAGATGTATCTTTTATGTTCAAGAGAATAAAGCATGACAAGGGCAATGTTACTTTTAAAACTAATTAATCTATGGTTTTCATCGTGATCAAAGGTAGATGCCATGCCTCATGAGATATTCTATCAAAGTTAACCAATGATAAACTTCATTTCACCATTCCTTAAGAATTGTTCTTCCATAATGAAATGTGTAAATTCTTCTTTCCTTGAATTTCTTATCAACTGTATTTTAACTCCAATTTAATCTTTTGCTACTTGACCAGCCAATAAAAGCCCGGCTACCATTACTGTAAGTACTTTGATTATCGTATTTGTTTGTTTGTGTGTTTGTTTGTCTATTGTCAACTTTAAACTTGGCTATAACTTTTGAACCGTGAGGGATAGAGACTTCATATTTGACATGCGTACTCAACTAATGAATTCCTTTTAAAAACACCAAGGTTGATGACTTTTTGATCTTGACAATGACCTTCATACTAAAAATAACTTTTGGGACTTTGGTGCGGCAGGGGGCATTAGTGTTTCAAAAAACACAGTTTGGTCAATTTAAATTGGTGCTAGAGTTATGTATGGTAGAAGGTGATTACAGATTCTTCCTTTTGCCACAATATCTTAGTGCCTTCATGATTTTCCATAATTCACACAGTTGTTGCCCAGGGCCGACTTAGCATGTTTCTTCTTAAGGTCCTGAAAATAGGAAAGGGAGAGTGTTTCCATACCTTCAAATTTTATCTTTCAAACAAAGCAACAGGCATATTATGTCATGCTAGGTGTTACTCTTGAATGAATAAAAAATCTTACAAATTGCTGATTTTATTGAGATTACATGTATGTATTTAAGAGATAATGAAAAATATTTTGTCATTGTTGATAGTTTTACAACTGAAAAAAATCAAATAAGTAAATAACAGCTCCCTGGGTACACCCTGTGATGTTACATAAAAAAACTGTTCTGATATGTGATGTGAAATAAGTCAATAACTACAGTGAAATATGAATAACTTTGGAGTATTGAACTCAATGATCCATAATTAGGGCCCATAAGCTGTACCCTATAATAATCACTCTGTCCGTCAGCAAAACAACTTTAACATTGCAATTTGGCCAAAAATATCTAATACACTGTCACAGCTTTCATATTTGGCATGTGTGATTCTTACGACAAGACATTTCCGTTTGTACCAACATTTTTTATCATGTAGCCTTGACGGTGACCTTTGACCTGAATCTGAAAAATTTAACATTGACCATATCTATTGAACTGTTAGAAGTAGGAGCTTTCATATTTGACATTTGCGTTCCTTATGACAAGACCTTTCTGCTGACACCAAGTTAAGGTCAAGGTCATGATGACATGTATACTGCGGGACCCTTCTGACTTTGTCAGTTTTCTGGTGAAATTATGTGTTAAATACACCATTCATTAAAATATACAATGTTACAGAGATAAATATACAAACTGGAGCCTTTATACGTAGCAATTTAAAGATACACATGTACTATAATTTTCTAGTTTCAAGATGAAGATACAGACACAGAATGCCTTGATAAAATTCCAATTAAAAGGACAAGACAGGCAATTAGCAACAAATTTTAATGTCCTCAATCCTTTAGCGTTTTTTTAAGATTTATATATAGATACAGTTAAATATTTGTCAGATTTTTCTCTTCATGCAGATTTGATTTTAATTAAGATTACAACTGTATCAAAAGTTTCTAATAGCAATAATCATGATTACAATTCAAAGAATAAACCCTCCGGTATTCATGGATATCGAATAATTGAAAATTGGGAATGCATTTTTATTGGTGATTACTATATCATGTAAGGAAAAATAGAATTATTACTTAGCATTTTCAAATAGTCATATCTTTTCCTAATCATTTTTTTTGTAGATGACATCTCTAGCAATTGAAAATTCCTTGACATCAACTCCAGAGGGCAGTCAGGAAAATGTGTTTAGTCAGTTGTCTTTTGCTTCATGTTGGTCATGCATACAGAGTAGATGCTCCTCATGAATCTCCAAACAATTTTGTGCATTTCACATCGTTTGGGCAATAACGATGTATGAAACCACACGTGTAACTTTTAGGATTCTTGCTTGTCATGATTTGGTTTAAGGTCATATCTACAAGGTCAAGGATGTTCTGGACTCAAAAGTCCAATAGTCAAAGTAACCTTTTTTCAATTCAAGCCTACATTCACATTTTCTGCTGAAAGAGGTGGGGGTTGGTAGTAATCCAGAGAAAACAGCTCTAGTGATGAACAAACATTTGTGAAAATATTTTCTTTATACATGTTGCAATGATGTATCTATAGAAAGAATAAAACTGTCCGGTTAATACACATGAAAAGAATTAACCAAATCACTGGCAAACGTCTTGAGGAGGTTCTGTAATCTTTGATTACACTGTGTTATATATATCTATATATATATATATATATATATATATATATATATATATATATATATATATATATATATATATATATATATATATATATATATATATATATATATATATATATATATATATATATATATATATATATAATATATATATATATATATATATATATATATATATATATATATATATACATAAGAACATATTTGAGTTCATTTTTTTCTCAGTTCACCTTCAGCTAAAATTGTTATAATGAGGGATATGACCAAATTTTCGGATATGATATATGATAATAATATTTCAATATTAAGGTCAATTCCAAGGTCAAGGTCAATAAAGGACATATTATAAAATAGATCTCACCATGATCTTACTGCAATGTTGGTGCTTATACACCTTTCAATTCTCTCACATTAGAGTTATATGCAAGAGCTTAACCTCTAAGTTGTCAGACAGTCATATTGACACAAATGGCCTGACATCACCAATTTGTAAACTGCATATTTGCATTCAAAACTTTGCAATCCAAACGTACACAACTTTGTTTATCACACATAGGGGTTATATGTTGTTTATAATGTCTACAAAATAATTTTTATTCAGAACTTCACATATGATAATCACAGAAAGGTTTCAGTTTGACCATCAGGACTATACTAGATACACAGGCAGTTAGGCTTTTGCCGCCATTTTTAGAATCTTACAGCCATATTGAAAATATCGAAAATGGCATGGCACACAGTTTTATTTGAACAAGTAAATCATAAAGAAGTATCATGCAAAGCCTGTTGCTTGTTTCATTAAAGGAACTATTTTGAGAGATTGCCGCTCCACTATAATTAAATTCTCAAAACATAAAAATCATTTTGATAAAGAATGATGCAGACGACCCAAAACTCCAAGTTTCTTAAGATATAAGGAGCATTTCAGGAGGGCAAATTGCATAGACTTATCACTATGGCAACCTTAACTAACAGCAACCAAATAATATAGAGTTTTTATCTGCTCATGTAACTTAAATACCCAAAACAGTTTGATGTCCTTCTGAGACTATACGTGCCACATCCATTCTCTATATAACACGGTTGATATTTACAGAAATCAGTATTAAATGTTCTCCCTTCGTAAGAATTTTAATAAAACAGACTATAATTTCAGAAGAATATTAAGGGTTTTCCTTTACTTCTGGCAAATCACATGATGCACATAAATAACAGGCGATACCATATTAAAACACTACACATGCGTAGATTTTACATCCACACTGTATTATTCATTAAAAGCAAATATACCATATGCAAACATTTGGCGTTTATTATGTTTCGTTTAAAAACATTGTATGTACCTAGATGCAATGTTAAATATAAATATCCACGTCCATATCACATATACTAAAAATACCTAACTGTATGGTATATAGATGTAATCACGTGCTAACGACGTGCTTGTATCGCAGGTATAAATAATGATCTACCTGAATTTGGCAAGTATTCATTTCTCTTCGATATTTGGGATAACAAGTTGTATTGAAATTTGTTCACAATGGAGCTTGAAAATGTACATCGGAATTGATAGCAAGCGATAGATACCGGTGAGTATAGAATTTTCAGAAGGATTCCTCTGAAATTTAATTTTAATTCCCTGGACGCAGCTTTACGAATATTAATATCTGTACAGACTGATCAATGATGGTTTTACGTTACATCAAAATGAATTTTACGTGTGTGATGATGGCATTGAATGAAAATAATTTTGATAATTGACCCATTGGAATTAGTCACATGGGACCCTGCTTTTCAGATGAAGATCCTACCGGGGGAGGGAGCAGCTCTCCCCCCCCCCCCCCTTCTGCCAGTCCCGCAAAGATTAGGTGCTCCGACGGTAACAGGACTACACATACACCGAATACACCGTCCACTGGCTTCACTGTCCTTTGTTACCACCGTCCCGAGTTTAAGCGTCCCCAGTTTTTGTAAAATTATACCTGTGATAGTTACCAGTCTATACAAACATAGAATTTATTACGTAATCAATACACACCGTTCACTTCACTTTACAGTATCTGTGATAAACATATCAATTTGTACATTTATCCTGTCTGCATACTTTTTAAATGCGTAAAATGCGTTTAGATACGTAACAATCGTTTCTATTTTTATTGTGATATTTATATTGAAATCCCCCCTCCCCGAAAAATTTTCTGGTGGTAACTCCCACACCCTCACCAGAGACAGGAGTGTTCATTAAGAGTAATCGAATCATAGCCGAACACGTCATGCAGTGAGTCATACCGTATATTTATATATATATATACATGGCCGAAGGACATGCAAGAGGTCATTTTCAGGCTGCAACCCCCACCACCTCTCCAGTTTGAAAAGTGGAAAATAGTAGTCATGGAAAACTTCAACCCTACTTTTCTATATCCGCCTATGTTCAGTGTCTAGCTCTATGCAATTCAAGGAAGACTCCTTGGCTCAAAAGGTAGCTTAAACCAGTGGTATCACATTGCAAATTTTGTTTTGAGCTTATAAATTTGCCCCTCCCCCTAACTTCTGAATTGCTTCCTATGTGCCTGATATATACTACATCACCATATATATTTCGTGATAGATGTCTGGTAATACATATTTAGATAACTTACACATGATCACAGTGTGAATGTATTGCATTTATTTTATCTATTAAACTGTTTCTTTGTGTTCTTTTTATGTATGAAAAGTAACAGATATTTTGTTTTCCCCATGTCATTATCAATATTCATTCACATTGCAGATGTTATCTGTTGATGGATACCAAGATAATTCTAATCTGTTTGTTGCTGGTATTTTGCCAGTGTATTTTATCATTTTACATCGAAGTCGATAACTGCCCAACTACCCTGCTAGATTGGAAGAAGAAGACGATAGCAATGCAATGCGATCGGCCTGACGAAGTTTATCACTGCATGGATTCATTGAAAAATGGCCCAGTGGAATTTTGTATGCGCAAATTTGTAATTGGACCTGGTAAAGTCAATGACTTCCCTGTGTAAATGTAACAGCTTTTTAACTTATTTTCAATAGTTAATTCATTTCTGATAAACTTTTATTTATCTAGCATATCAAATCATGTTAGCAGTTTCTTATCGCAGAAGTTGAGATCCTCCATTTCAAATGTTAAGTATTCATAAAAAAAGTTGTAAAATGTCTATATTTTAGCTTTAAGAAATAAAAAAAAAAATAGAGTAAAGATAACTCTCCAAATTCTAAAGCAATAAAAATCCATTTAATATGATATAATATTTGCTAGCTTTGTCTATATTTAGAAAATATATGCAGTATAGAAGATGCCTACTGCTCCGTACACATGATCCCACCCGAGGTTTTCTGGGATACATGGGTGTCTGTCGCGGTACATAGTTGACAGTACCATATATATGTTCTATATTTATTATAAGACATTTTGGTATTTAGTTTAAAGAAGTTATAAATCAGTATGTCATAAACATGTCTTTGGAAAAATTGAAAAATGTTACTTTAGTCAAGTGTAATACATGTTTTCGTATGTGCCACAGAAGCGCATCATACTAAACCATACTGTATACATCTTTTGTAGGCAAGTGTCCGTGGGTCTTGACTAAGGAAAGTGGAAAAGCTTATATAGGAGTACCATTTCGCAATTGTTCACAGAGTAAAACAGATTGTAGCAAGGAGGAATATTATTCACATGAATTATATAACTGTAGGTCCTTGTAGCTAAAACCTGTATAACGATTCACTGACTTAGGGTTATCAATGTAGAAAACGATTACTTTAAGATAAGGTCTAGGCTGATATATACCAGGCCATACATGTTGACAACATTGTGCAACATTTCTTACATCACTTTCTACACAGTGTTTGTTCACATCCATGTATATATACAGTGCAGAATTATATTGTTTCGTCTGTATGTCATGGCATTCACGGCGGGTGTGGCTAGCCAAACAGGAGACGCTCATTCCTCCCGGGCACCTGGTCTCACCTCTGAATTTCAGGGGTCCGTGAATGTCCACTGTGGTACATTGTTGTTAGTGCCATGGTCATGTGACACCAGTTATTTTCGTATTTTACTTCATCATATCGTTTTCGAAAATAAGAACTGGATTCAATATTGCTTTTGTATCAAAGATAGTATGTGCAAATTATTATTTAAACTAAACCCTTTTTCAAGTAAACTCATCCAAATAGAAGTCGCTGTATGGTATAAAAGAGATAACTTTAGTCACAAATTTTCGGACAATTGGCCTTTAACAACAGAAATAAACGATGCTCATCACGAAGCTATATAAAATTCATGGTAAATTTACAAATCATAAGAATTGAATGAATTTACCCCCATGATTTTGAACGTTATCGCTAAAATTTGTAAAAATGTTGTCTTTAATTTGTTTTATTATGCTTTAAAAAGGAAAAAGAAAAAAAAAAAAAAAAAAAGAAAAAGAAAAACTCAATATCACAAATTTTCGGTTTGCTTTTCTGCATCAAGTGATCAAACGATATAACGGTTTTTGATTTTGACAAAGCATTTATAAATTAACTATTAATTCATGAACATGTTAAATCATTCCGGCAATCACTGTAGGTGCAGCATGTCTTACTTTCAAAAAAGAAAAATCAACGGAAATAACGATACTAAGGGATACCAGGTAAGTATTGAGAATACATATTATGTAAAAACGCTTTTATTTATTTGATAACACATACCACTGAAAGAAGAAAAATTATTCTGCATCAGTTGTCTGACAGAAGTCGCCACGGATTGCATATACATAATAAGCATATAAAGATAAATAGGTCATAGAGACTTCTGTAAAAGTCCGCAGGGATTTTATCATCTAGTTGTGAAGACCTGCTTGTGTAACGCTGAGGGAAATGTTCCCACAGTGCTCTAAACGGATCAAGATAAATGGTGATTGCCAATGACGCCCACAGTGATACGTAGTATCATTCTACCGCGAAGTGGGGCAGGCGTGGTGTAGTGGTTAAGCGCTTGGCTTGCGGCGCCGACGATCCGGGTTCGATTCCCGGGTTGCGCCACTATGTTTAAGAGGTTGGTAACCTCCTGCTTCCATGTTGCGATATAACTGAAATATTGTTGAAAGCGACGTAAAACACCAATTCTACCGCGAAGTAAATGAATTATACGCATTTTTATTGAAGAAGTTCGCAGACATTGAAAAGTAATTGTATACAATTGCACAATACGTTTATTTTAATTTCATGTATAGTCAACATGTTTATCAAATATTCAATAAAAGGAAAGTAGCTTGTGTAGTGTCAATTATAATACACGTGTGGAACATACACTGTAAATCATGTGTAATGCTACCAGATTCAGTGAGGCTAATTGGCGTGAGCATCGCTGTTGAGAATGGTGCAGTCATAGTGATTATGATAATGAACTCAATACATGTTCGCAGCCTGTACGCATTGCACAAATACAATACAGAAGTCAATTTTATCTCATTGTTCTATAGTATGTAAAAGGAGGCTTATACAAAAATCGTCTTTTAGATTAGATATTATTTTTGCGTATTTGTATTTTTACAGGTACTATAGTTATACTTCTGCATCAGAAATTTTACTAGTTGTCACAAATTCCTGTTTTACCGTTTTGATGATTGTAAAATGTCTATATCCATGCATAAGAAGAAAAATGAATGGTACGTATTTGATAATCAATAAATTTATTCATGCCATTATATTTGTTGACTCTTATCGATCCTCATCTAAATAAATAATACTTTCTTACTTTTTATAGGAATGCCTTCTATTTAAAGAACCTATTTAGAATAAGGGGGTTTTCACAACTATTGATAGCCAGTAGTCATTCGCCGCTAATACCGCTTTCAGTAACTGTGCGTTCAATTAAACCTTATATTCAATTTTGTCGTTTTCCTCATTACGGTTCCAAATACGTTTCTATTGTATTACTCCACAACCAAGTTAGCGTATTAATGTTATGCAAGGTCGATATGTATGAAATAGTCTAATAATTAAAGAAAAATTGAAAATTACTTGAGAGGGAAACGCAGAGCATTTCGATAATGTATTTATATTCTAATCGCCCTTTATTTATACTGCATTATGTTTTAGGTGAAAGTAAATCATCCAAGGAAAACAAAGCGATGATTAACAGCAGCAGCAAAGTGTAGCAGAAAATACATAGCTGTTGGACGCATAAATATTAATTAATGCTATGTACTGTTAGATACAGTCACAAACTTATATGCAGGTCAATTGAAATCAGCTTTATGAATGCATTTCTTGTTCATTTTGCAAACGCACAAGAAAATGTTTTCTTAAGTTTACCACTAAACATGCTTATTTATTTGCTATTGAACTTGATTCTAAGTTTTCATATCTTTCACTTGAAGTCTAGTTTTTCTTCAAGACTGCAATATTTTGCTTGATGTAATCGGAGTGTATACGGGTCTTTATCTTGAACTATAAACTATGAAACAAAATATAATTGACAACTTCAAATTGTACGTTTGTCTTGTTTTGTGCGCATTCTTGAATTCAGGAAGGTAGGTGCTCTATAGTGCTAAGCTTTACAAGGCTACCAGAATAGATGAAATTCCGAGTGAAGTGCTACAAAATGATGAATCGATTACGCTGTTGCATCGCATAATTCACTTCTGTTTTCAAGAGGGGTGGGGGGGGGGGGTCCGTTGCAATGGCGACATACCATTGTTAATCAAATGCTAAAAGCGGATAAGTATCCGGGGGACGTATTAGGATACAGAGGAATTTCGTTATTTCGGTTCCGTGTAAAATATATGCTGACGTACTGAACAAACTCCTTACAAAATGGTTTCAATTCAACGCCAGTAGGTGAACAAAATGGCTTCCATCGTTTGAATTATCTTTATACATTTGCAAACGTAATCAAGACCTGTAAGAGTGCTAAACTGAGCTCATATATTTACTTCATTGATATTAAGAAGGCAATTGAATATGTTAATAGAGACCTCTTCTTTGTATAAGCTCATGCCATTTGGTGTCAGCGGAAAATTCTTGTATGCCGTTAAATCACTATATTCACACATGGACTGTTCCTTTAAAGTGATCGATAAGCTTACACCTTTCTCTCCTGTTACCAAAGGCGGAAAACAGGAATGTAAAATGTTGCCAAGCCTGTTTGCTGCATATATCAACGATCTAGAGACAAACACCAACGCTGTGTGCTATGGGATTAACATTGATGACGTAAATTTAGCGATTCTGTTGTTTGCGGACGATATCGCTCTCAAAGTTCAAATATTCATGGAAAAATTCAAACGTAAAATGCCCAAAATGTTGCGTACTCAGTTTCACCTTTCCATCCGGGTTCAGTGAAAATCAGCATTACATTTTAAATCAAGTATGCAATTTGATGCTTTTAGTCATACAAAGCATTAAATCATTGAGATTTATCTTCTGTTCCTAACACAATCTATGATAATCGAATTCGTTAGATTAATAGTTCACTGTCCTATTCTGCAATCAAACATTAAAAAGGGGTAAATAAATATTAGAATGTATGTGCTATATAAATTTATGCCTCAAATGCGCTATACTTATGTCTCTTCGGTGATGCTGATGTCCGAATGTAAAGGTGACATAAAGCAGGCGGTTTTTAAAATATCCACATTGAAATACATTCCAAAGTCTTTCTATTTTCCCACCTTCAAATCGTAGTAATACAAAATGGTCTATACATCTAAGACAAAATACATATAAGAGTATATATAAAAGGATGTATCAACTTATATACGTATGTATTCCTAAATTTTGTAAAAGTAACCGTAATGGGAAACAATTATAAGTGGATAGATGTTATTTATTTCCTTTTTGACGACCATGACTTAAACCAGACAGAGCTTTGTAAAACGACACCAAGCAATGAGCTTATTCCCTTTGATTACGGAGAGAAGCCACTTGTTACTCCTCAAGTATGTTTGACAGCAATAGAATATAGAAGACAATTGAAAAATTCATGAAGTACAAATATGTATATTTGCATTGTTAAATTAACAGTACAACGTACGTATATTGTGCACATGTGTCATTCAGTGTCCACTCTATACCAAAAACACTTAGGTATAAACTATTCTCTCACTCGGTCAAGTGGTTTGTAGTTTTCCTGTACTTCGAGTAAACATTAACGATAGAACAATGTAGTTATGAGGAACTTCAGACAAAATAAAATTATATATGGGAGATAAAGTGGAACGTTGTAAGACAAGTGTTGTTTTCATTAAGTAAAAGAGGTTAAAGAGTTTAATGGATTGATGTATTTCTTATGGATTAATTTTTAAGTTCATTTCTCATTTCTGAAGACGATACTTTAGATAAAATTAAACTAAACTCATTGTTTAACAAATTTTGCCGTTGTAAGATTTGGTCTTCTCTAACAACAACGAAAGCAATAATCATTGAAAACGTTTATATCTTAGACATGCTGTAAACAGAGGAAATGTTGAAATATAAATTCATGAATGACAAGGTGTAATTATGAATGGCATCTTTCTGAACAAAAAGGAATATCATAGGAGAGAAAGAAAACATTTGGCATTTTTCAAGGGTAACATCACTGTTTTGAAGGTTATCATTGACATGGAATCTCTAAATTTGAAGAATATGCACGCTTTATTGTTTGAATTAACATGACATAATTCTTGTAAAGAATTTTTCAACAATACTATCCATATGCATACCACAAGGGAGGTAACACTGAGATGTTGGCTTCGCAGAAATGTAGGTATCATGAGTTGTCTATCTTTATCAACGCTATGCTATATATATATACATATATATATATATATATATATATATATATATATATATATATATATATATATATATATATATATATATATAACCGAAAATCCGCACTTAGCGGCACCTCGTCTAAACGCTCACTTAGAGGCACCTGATTTTGTTGGGCTATTTCTCGGTCTTGAGAAAAGTTTGAATCGAGATTTTGGTATTTATTTCTTTTATTTTTTACCTACTATCTATACTTGTATAAAAAATTGATATATTCTTGATAGTTTTAGTAAATACATTTTTGGGTACACATAAGTGCGTTTTGGAAAGTGCCGCTAAGTCAAATACATTTTAATCGCTGCAAATTTTTTAATATGGGAAATAACTGTTGAATGCTTAAGAAATTTACATGTTTTAATCGGTGGTATTTATTTTAGTGAATGTCTGTTGTGGGATTTTATAGCCAATATCTTATACAGAAATCGTAGATAACAAACACACTGAATAAAATTCATTAATTATTTCATTTAGCACATTCAATTCTTTAGTATATGCACGGATATGATTTTGTCGAAGATTTGTTTACGTGTCATTTTATTATTACATTACGAGTTATCTTTCGTTAATTTCTATAAATATCTTACATGTGTATATATAAAGGACCTCTAAGTGAGGTTTATGTACGAAACCGAAGCACGTGTGTTTACGAATGTCTTTGGTGGGATTTTGTCAATATATATTACCTAAATAATAATAATTGTTCTGTATATGTGGAAAACACATCAATTATTTTCACCAGATACACTTATTTTTTCGAATATTGACGATTTCACTTTTGTTTACGTGTCATTTTATATCAGCACTAGAGTTATCTTTCGTTTTGAACTGTATATATATCTGGGACCGCTAAGTGAGGTTTTAGACGATTTCAAGTACCGTTAAGTCCTCATTAATGTATTTATATTAAGAGCGTGATTTCTTCGATAACTGATACAACTAAACATTTTAGCCCGTATGGTAAAGCTTTAACATTGTTAAAAATCACTTCTCTGTTGTACAGGTCGTATATTATATGGCTATGCGTTAATGAGGATTTAATGGTGCTTCGCATCGTCTAAAATCTCACTTAGCGGCCCCCAATACTCAGTGGTTGTTTTAATGTCTGTCCGTGTTCATCCTACATTTTGGTATCAAAAACTAAGAAAATGTAGCCGGGAAAATGTGAAAAAAAAACTGAACTGATTACCTTGATTGCTTGAGAAAACACTGTCTAGATGGTTATTTTTACGAATACATGAGAAACTATATTAATATACAAAAAGTATACACAGAATAGAGATATATCCACTTATCATGTCTTATCAAGCTCTATAATGTCAGCAGAGAGTCAATTAATTAATAAAATTGATAGAGTTAACTGTATCAAACATTTTGAATGACTAGGTAGACTACGCCTATTTTTTTTTTCTTTTCTTCCTTCTTTCTTTTCTTTGGTTTCCTTTTTTACAATTTTCAACTGTGTCGGCAAGTCTTATCTCTCTCACTTAATATAAAACACACACCTTTGTTGCCGACATCTATTATTATTATTATTATTTATTATTATTATTATTAGTAGTAGTAGTAGTAGTAGTAGTAGTAGTAGTAGTAGTAGTAGTAGTATTTTGTTTATTATTATTATTATTATTATTATTTATTATTATTATTATTATTATTATTATGAAACTTAGACTTGAAAAGATATTATTAAAAGAACCACATACAACATAAATGATAAATATATAACGATATGGCTGGGTGTGCTGGCTTAATACCTCATTTGGTAAATGTAGATCGTACGTCCTCGACGCGGAGGGTTATTGGTTCCAAGTCTTTCCATATTTCTTCTATGTAAGAGTGAAATTGTCTAGAGATAAGACGTATCAACAAAAGAGTAGACTTAGTATAACGCTGACTTGGTTTCTCTGCTTATACCGGTGTTGTAGTATACACTATCCCCCCGCATATACTTTCCTCCCGTATAAACCGACCAGTATAGAACTTCCCCACGGAAAAAAACCGGCCCAGTATACGTCTTCCCCCCACGGAAAAACCGATCCAGCATTGATTATCCCCCACGGATAAAACAACCCAGTATAGTTTACCCCCCCCCCCCCCCCCCTTTGAGATCAGTACGTTTTTTACCCTTTTAGAGTCGGTTTGGTTTGAATATTGCAACAAGTGAATGAAACTAAATATGCATAATGCGTTACCATGTTTATTTGACAAAATCAGTTTGAAATTAAAATTTTGAAAAATCCGATTTCCCCACATAAGGGCAAGTGGTTTATTTTGCAAATGAAAGATATCTCTTTACTCTAGCTGGTCCTAGGTGAGAATCAAATTATGAATTGATTCTCCATTAGGACCATTATCACTTACATATTGAGCAAATGCAGATATAAAAACATAATTTTTATCAAATTACATTTTAAAAGTGCCAAAAATTACATGTGTGAAAATTGTAGGACGTGACATTCAAAATTCGTTTAACAAATTATTGGATCTAGAGAGTGGACGTAACATGCAAAAATTATTGGAAAGGAACCAAGAGATCCCTACAAGTTTCGAGAGAAGTATCACTGTCGAGAAGATGTTTTTGTCTTAGGAAGCTCTTTTCAGTATTTTGAGTATAAAGATCACGATCACACGATGCTGCATACGTACATATATATTTACATACAAACCTCTCTCACATACATGTAGCAGTCGGTATTATGCACCAGTAATTGAAGATTTGAGATATGTAGTTTTTGTCCTGTCCGTTAGTTTGTCTGCAAAGACTTAGACCTTACACATAAATTTTGAATGCTATGTGATAGAGCTTCCATCTTTCGCACGGGTAATCCTTGTGATAAGAGGTTCATGCACAGTAATTGCATTTCCCACAGGGTCCCAAGTTAAATTACCAAACTTCCAACAAGATTTACACAGCATCATACATTTTAGCTATATATAATCCATATATCAAAATGTTTGTCAGACCTTCCTCTATCAGAATTTTAACAGTTTACCATAGGTTATCCACCTTAATTTCGAGAAATTATGCTGGAAAGGGATCACTCCCAAAAATGTGCCAAAATTCAAAAGTAAACAACAACCTTTTTCTTGGTCATAAAAGTTTTACATTAGCGAAATGAGAAAAAAAAAATAATGATTTTACAGCAAAATCAATTTTTATTTATAGATTGTTCAAATAATTTCATCCAATTACCGCCCCTGATACATTGAAATTGTAGTCCTTCTTGTTTTTGTTTTTGTTTTGTTTTGTTTGGGGGGGGGGGTGTTTGTTTGTTTGTTTGGGGTTTTTTGTTTGTTTGTTTGTTTGTTTTGGGGGGATTTGTTTGTTTGTATGTTTTTTGTTTGTTCTGTGTCCTTGTGCCGTAAGATTTTGAACCCAAAAACCATGAAAACAACCGAAGGAATTTGCTTTGTATGCATGGTTGTTTATTTTCCTCCATGGCCAGCTGATAGGTATTCAAATTTCAAAAGGACGTAAAATGAAGACTAAATTAAGGTTTGTTTTCCGATTTGACGAGAATCCAGAATCAATAGGAAGAAAATTAACCCAGGTCGGTTTATCCGCCTAGGGGGAAAAGTCTATGCAGATAATGAGAAGGGGGAAAACCGTAAGGATAGAATATCCCCTTTGGAGGAGGAAGATCTATACTGGGTCGATTTATCCGGGGGAAATGTCTATGCGGGGGGGGGGGGGGTCTATGCTATAACACCGGTATTATTAAATCGGTTTATGTAGCGTCCGTCCTAACAACGTTGTATGTTCGAAAAAGGATTTAAGGGAAGACTTATTTCCAATAAATTTTACAATCAATTCAGTTTGCTTTCGTTTTTCTATACTCTCATCATCTTTTATATCTAAATTAAGCTGGCATAGATCAGTAGGTACCGCATTTTTTTCCGCGTCGGTTTCGAGTCCCACTTGTCGCGTGCCCTATATCTTGTAAATGAGAGTAAAAACGGAAGTCCCGTATCACAAAAGATATTCGAACCTTGAAGATCCCTCTAAACTTTGGGAATATCCCTTGCACAGGTCGATTATCCCCTATGTAGGAGATAAATCCCGTCGCCGGATAAGTAAATTTGTTTTGACGTTACAAAAATAAAGAACCCCCCCCCCCCCCCACCCCCCACCACGTAACACAATGCAAAATAGGGCACCGCTTAACAGGTACATAATACATCCGTATTTTGTTATCTTAGGTGTCAAACAAACTAGAGCTAAATATATAATCAAATTGTGGTAAATTCATATTACTTTTGATGTTGCTAAAGTATGTTTTCTTCTTCAACTGTTTGTAAGTTAATTGATCTTCGCGCATGCTGATACTCCCACCACTCCTTTCATAAATACACCAACTACAGCTATTTTTTTTTTTAATTTGGAGGAGATGTGAAAATTCATGTTCAATATGCAAATCTTCATATAGTGTTCTTTCTTTGTACCAGGTTTCATCAAACTCCCCCCAAAAGGGAAGCCGGTGTGGCTAAGTGGATAAGCTGCTCGGCTGATGACCGAGAGGTCCCGGGTTCGACTCCAGCCCTGGGCGCACCGGTGTTCTGTCTTTTGAATGAGACAGTAAAAACCGTGGTCCCGTGTCGCGGTGGGTGTGGCACTTTAAAGATCCCTCATCGCTTCGGATGGGTCCGTTGCAAAGGTAAAATATCTATGCAATGCATCAGGCAGATGCTGTCACCGTATACGTGAAATAATCGTGGAGTGACGTAAAGCAATAATCAATCAATCAATAACCCCCCCCCCCTCCCAGATGGGTGTAGGAGTTGCGAAGACAAGGTATTTTGCAATAAAAAATAAATCTTAGTCTAAGTCCAGGGTCATTACTCCTGTAAATTTCATCAAAATAACCCCCAAATAGTTTTAGGGGGAATTGCGAAGACAAGATAGGTAGAACAGGCGGACACCGGTATACCATATTATGCCTTTGTTTTTATGCGGGCGTTCAAAAAGAAAATTAATTCTATTTTAACTGGTATGATGAACGTAAAATAACATGACAGAATATGAGTTCTTCCTTGATATTTTACATTTTAATATTTCAATGATAATATTTCAAAAACTTTATGACGGTTTCATAACGTAACGACCGCGACAGACTGCTTGTTACTCTGCGGATGCAATATCTCAGAGTACTTGAGAAGCGATGTTTTAACCATGTATTAAGTAGATTGCTACACTCTCTATTGGTCCACTCGAAATGGTCTCTCGCTTCGTTCTCGTGCCATTCCTCGTAGTTCTCGAAAAGCTTGTTCCAAATTGTACGCAGCGTTTCTACAGATATCGTGATTATTAGACAACGCCATAGTCATCACAAACATTGAATATAGACAACATCACGCTCGTCACAAACAGTGTTCATACAAAACAACACCATGGGCATCAATGACAGCGAATATAGACTACACCATGGTCATAACAGACAGTTTATATAGACCACTCCATGATCATCACAGACAGTGGTATATATAGACAACATCATGGTCATCACTTACACGGTAAAGATGCAGAACCATTCTCATCAATGAAAGTGTACATCACTAACAGTGTAATAGACATATATATACAGTTCGTTAGTTGATTGCTGTTTCACTTCGCCTTCAAGAATCTTTCAGTTATATCGAGACATGGAAGCAGGAGGTATCTAACCTATTTAACATAGTGGCCCAATCCGGGAATCGAACCCGGATCGTCGGCGTCGCAGGCCAAGCGCTTAACCACTACACCAAGCCTGCCCCTAGATAACTGACAGTGTAATAGGTACATGTATAAGCATGTATATAGGGAGAACTATGGTCTCACCGTCAGTGTATAGAGACAACACCATGGACATCATAGATAATGTAAAGAACTATAGTCATCACTGTCAGTGTATATACACAACAGCATGGTCAACATAGAAAGTGTATACATGGATACCCATTGTCATCACAGTGTCATAGACAGTGTGTATAGCGAGAACTATAGTCGTTACTGTCAGTGTATGTAGACAACACCATGGTCATCATAGACAGTGTGTATAGCGAAAACTATAATCATTACTGTCAGTGTATGTAGACAACACCATGGTCATCATAGACAGTGTGTATAGCGAGAAATATAATCATTACTGTCAGTGTATGTAGACAGCACCATGGTCATCATAGACAGTGTGTATAGCGAGAACTATAATCATTACTGTCAGTGTATGTAGACAACACCATGGTCATTATAGACAGTGTGTATAGAGAGAATTATAGCCATCACTGTCAGTGTATAGAGACAACACCATGGTCATCATAGACAGTGTGTATAGCGTGAACTATAATCATTACTGTCAGTGTATATAGACAACACCATGGTAATCATAGACAGTGTGTATAGCGAGAACTATAGTGATTACTGTCACTGTATGTAGACAACACCATGGCCATTATAGACAGTGAATATAGAGAGAACTATTGCCATCACTGTCAGTGAATAGAGACAACACCATGGTCATCATAGATAGTGTATATTGAGGGAATTATTGTTATCATTGTCAGTGTATATACACTGTCTATGATGATCATAGTATTGTCTATATACACTGACAATGATAACAATAATTCTGCTGTTATCTTTGTCAATGAAAATAGACAATACCATGATCATAATAGACAGTGTATATAAGGAGAACTATTGTCATCGCCATCCTTTTATATAGACAACAGCATGGTCATCATTTGATATAGGGAGAACTATTGTCATTAATATTAGTGTATTCAGACAACACCATGGTCATCATAGACAGTTTGTAAAGGGAGAGCTTTAGTCATCACTGTCAGTGTATATAGACAATACCATGGTCACCATAGACAGTGTATATATAGAGAACTATTGTCATCAGTGTCAGTGTATATAAACAACACCATGGTCATCATAGACAGTGTATATATAGAGAACTATTCTCATAACCGTCAATGCATATAAACAACACCATCGTCATCATAGACAGTGTGTTTAAGGAGACCTACTCGCATCATTGTTATTGAATGAAAACAACACCATGGTCATCATAGACAGTGTTTGTAGGGAGAACTCTTGTTATCACTGTCATTGAATGAAGATAACACCATGGTCATCATAGACAGTGTGTATCTATACGGCAATCTGGTCATCAAAGATAGTTTGCATAGGGAGAGCTATAGTCATCATTGTCAGTGTATATAGACAATACCATGGTCAACATAGACAGTGGATATATAGAGAACTATTGTCATCAGTGTTAGTGTATATAGACAACACCATGATCATCATAGACAGTGTATATATAGAGAACTATTCTCATAACCATCAGTGTATATAGACAACACCATGGTCATCATAGACAGTGTATATATAGAGAACTATTGTGATTTCTGTCAGTGTATATAGAAATTACCATGGTAAACATAGACAGTGTATATAAGGAAAACTATTGCCCTCACTGTCAGTGTATATAGAAAACAGAATGTTCATCATAGGCAGTGTATGTAGGGGGAACTATTCCTATCACTGTCAGTGTATATAGACAATACTATGGTCATCAAATACAATCTATATAGCGAAAAATATCGCCATCACTGTCAGTGTATATAGACATCACGATAGTCAGCATAGACAGTGTATAAATAGAGAACTATTGTCTTCACTATCAGTGTATATAGACTACACCCTGGTCATCATAGACAGTGTATATATAAAAAAACTATTTTTATTACTGTCAGTGTATATAGACAACACCATTGTCATCATAGACAGTGTGTATAGTTCGAGCTATTGTCATCACTGTCAGTGTATAAAGACAACACGATGGTCATCATAGACAGTGTGTATAGTTAGAACTATTGTCATCACTGTAAGTGTATATAGACAACAACATGGTTGTCATAGACAGTGTATAAAAAGATAACTATTCTCATCACCGTCAGTGTATATAGACCACATCATGATCATCATAGACAGTGTCTATATAGAGAACTATTCTCATCACCGTCAGTGTATATAGACCACATCATGGTCATCATAGACAGTGTATATCGGGAGCTACTATCGTCATTACTGTCAGTGTTTGTGGCCAACACGATAGTCAGCATAGACAGTGTATAAATAGAGAACTATTGTCATCACTGTCAGTGTATATAGACTAAACCATACTCAAAACAGTCAGTGTATATAGACCACTCCATGATCATCACTGACAGTAATGTATATAGACAACATCATAGTAATCACATACATGTACAATATAACGAGGCAAAACTATTCTCATTATTGAAAATGTATATATGTAGAACCATGTACATCACTAACAGTGTAATAGGTACATGTATAAACATATATATACAGTTGCTTAGTTGATTGGTGTTTAATGTCGCTTTCAGCAATTTTTTCAGTTATCTCGCGACATCAAGCCTGCCCCTAGATAACTAACAGTGTAATATGTACATGTATAAGCATGTATATTTGGAATACTATGGTCTCATCGTCAGTGTATATAAACAACACCATGGTCATCATAGACAGTGAATACAGAAGTATTGTCATCACTGTCAGTGTATATAGACAATACTATGGTCATCATAGATAGTGTATATGTTGAGAACTATTGTCATCACTGTCAGTGTAAATAGACAACACCATGGTCAACACAGACGGTATATACATGGAGACCTATTGTCATCACTATGTAGACAACTCTATGGTCATCATAGACAGTGTGTATAGCGAGAAATATAGTCATTACTGTCAGTGTATGTAGACAACACCATGGTCATCATAGACAGTGTGTATAGCGAGAAATATAGTCATTACTGTCAGTGTATGTAGACAACACCATGGTCATCATAGACAGTGTGTATAGCGAGAAATATAACCATTACTCTCAGTATATACAAGGAGACCTATTGGCATCACTATGTAGACAACTCTATGGTCATTATAGACAGTGAATATAGAGAGAACTATTGTCATCACCATCAGTGTATATAGACAACACCATGGTCATCATAGACAGTGTGTATATAGGAAGAACTATTGTTATCTTTCTCAGTGAATATAGAGAATTCTATGATCATGATAGAAAGTGTAAATAGAACAACTATTGTCATCACCGTCAGTGCATATAGATAACACCATAGTCATCCCAGACGTTGGATATAAGGAGAACAATTGTCATTAATATTTGTGTATTCAGACAACACCATGGTCTTCATAGACAGTGTATATAGGAACAACAATTTTCATCGCTGTCGGTGGATATAGACAATAGCATGGTCATCATAGTCAGTGTGTATAGCGAGAACTATTCACATAACCGTCAGTGTACATAGACAATACTACAGTCATCGTAGACAGTGTGTATATAGAAATGTATTGTCACAGCTGTCAGTGTATATCGACAACATCATGGTCATCTTAGACAGTGTATATATAGTGAGGTATTTTCATCGCTGTTAGTGTATATAGACAACACGATGTTCATCATAGGCAGTGTATATATAGAGAACTATTTTCATCACTGTCTTTGTTTATACACATCACCATGGTCAAAATAGACAATCTATGTAGGGAGAACTATCGTCAACACCGTCAGTGTATATAGAAAAAAAAACGATACTCAGCATAGACATTGTATATATAGAGAACTATTGTCATCACTGTCAGTGTATATAGACAACACCATAGTCATCATAGACAGTGTGTATAGGGAGAACTATTGTCATCACTGTCATTGAATGAAGACAACACCATGGTCATCATAGACAGTGTGTATAGGGAGAACTATAGTCATAACTGTCATTGAATGACGACAACACCATGGTCATCATAGACATTGTGTATAGGGAGGACTATTGTCATCACTGTGTTGAATGAAGAAAACACCATGGTCATTATTATGACCCTCGTAGTTCTCGTAAAGCTTGTTCCACACTATACCCAGCTTTTCTACAGATATCGTCATTATTAGACAACTCCATACTCATCACAAACATTGACTATAGACAACATCACGGTCGTCACAAACAGTGTTCATACAAAACAACACCATGATCATCAATGACAGCGAATATAGACAACACCATGGTCATAACAGACAGTGTATATAGACCTCTCCATATTCATCACAGACAGTGGTATATATAGACAACATCATGGTCATCACTTATACGGTAAAGATGCAGAACCATTCTCATCAATGAAAGTGTATATATGTAGAACCATGTACATCACTAACAGTGTAATAGACATATATATATACAGTTCGTTAGTTGATTGCTGTTTCACGTCGCCTTCAAGAATCTTTCAGTTATATCGAGACATGGAAGCAGGAGGTATCTAACCTATTAAACATAGTGGCCCAATCCGGGAATCGAACCCGGATCGTCGGCGTCGCAGGCCAAGCGCTTAACCACTACACCAAACCTGCCCCTAGATAACTGACAGTGTAATAGGTACATGTATAAGCATTTATATAGGGAGAACTATGGTCTCACCGTCAGTGTATATAGACAACACCATGGACATCATAGATAGTGTAAATGTAGAGAACTATAGTCATCACTGTCAGTGTATATACACAACAGCATGGTCAACATAGAGAGTGTATACATGGATACCCATTGTCATCACAGTGTCATAGACATTGTGTATAGCGTGAACTATAGTCGTTACTGTCAGTGTATGTAGACAACACCATGGTCATCATAGACAGTGTGTATAGCGAGAACTATAATCATTACTGTCAGTGTATGAAGAAAACACCATGGTCATCATAGACAGTGTGTATAGCGAGAACTATAATCATTACTGTCAGTGTATGTAGACAACACCATGGTCATCATAGACAGTGTGTATAGAGAGAATTATAGCCATCACTGTCAGTGTATATAGACAACACCATGGTCATCATAGACAGTGTGTATAGTTCGAGCTATTGTCATCACTGTCAGTGTATAAAGACAACACCATGGTCATCATAGACAGTGTGTATAGCGAGAACTAAAGTCATTACTGTCAGTGTATGTAGACAACACCATGGCCATTATAGACACTGAATATAGAGAGAACTATTGTCATAACTGTCAGTGTATAGAGACAACACCATGGTCATCATAGATAGTATATATTGAGGGAATTATTGGTTTCATTTTCAGTGTATATAGACAATACTATGGTCATCATAGACAGTGTATATAGGGAAAACTATTGTTATCTTTGTCAATGAAAATAGACAATACCATGATCGTAATAGACAGTGTATATAAGGAGAACTATTGTCATCACCATTCTTTTATATAGACAACAGCATGGTCATCACAGACGTTTGATATAGGGTGAACTATTGTCATTAATATTAGTGTATTCAGACAACACCATGGTCATCATAGACAGTGTATATATATAGAGAACTATTCTCATAACCGTCAGTGTATATAAACAACACCATGCTCATCATAGACACTATATATATAGAGAACTTTTGTAATTTTTGTCAGTGTGTATAGAAAACACCACGGTCAACATAGACAGAAAAGTATTGCCCTTACTGTCAGCGTATATAGACAATACCATGATCATCATAGACAGAGTATGTAGGGGGAAGTATTCTTATCACTGTCAGTGTATATAGACAACACCACGGTCAACATAGAGAGTGTATACTTCAATACCCATTGTCATCACTATCAGTGTATGTAGACAACGCCCTTGGTCATTATATACAGTGAATAAATAGAGAACTATTGCCATCACTGTCAGTGTATATAGACAATACCATGGTCATCATAGACAGTGTATCTTTAGGGAATTATTGTCATCACTGTCAGTGTATAAAGACAATACCATGGTCATCATACACAGTGGATATAGGAAGAACTATTGTTATCTTTGTCAATGAATATAGACAACACTATGGTCATCACAGACGTTGGATATAGAGAGAACTATTGTCATTAATATTAGTGTACTCAGACAACACCATGGTCATCATACACAGTTTGTTTAGGGAGAGCTATAGTCATCACTGTCAGTGTATATAGACAATACCATGGTCAACATATACAGTGTATATATAGAGAATTCTTGTCATCAGTGTTAGTGTATATAGACAACACCATTGCGAGAAATATCGTCATCACTGTCAGTGTATATAAACAACACGATAGTCAGCATAGACAGTTCATATATAGAGAACAATTGTCATCACTGTCAGTGTATATAGACAACACCATGGTCATCATAAACAGTGGATATAGGGAGAACTATTGTTATCTTTGTCAATGAAAATAGACAATACCATGATCATAATAGACAGTGTATATAAGGAGAACTATTGTCATCACCATCCATTTATATAGACAACAACATGGTCATCACAGACGTTTGATATAGGGTGAACTATTGTCATTAATATAAGTGTATTCAGACAACATTATGGTCATCATAGACAGTTTGTATAGGGAGAGCTTTAGTCATCACTGTCAGTATATATAGACAATACCATGGTCATCATAGACAGTGTATATATAGAGAACTATTGTCATCAGTGTCAGTGTATATAAACAACACCATGGTCCTCATGGACAATGTATATATAGAGAACTATTCTCATAACAGTCAGTGTATATAGACAACACCATCGCCATCATAGACAGTGTATATATAGAGAACTATTGTCATTTCTGTCAGTGTGTATAGAAAATACCATGGTCAACATAGACAGTGTATATAAGGAAAAGTATTGCCCTCACTGTCAGTGTATATAGACAATACCATAGTCATCATAGGCAGTGTATATAGGGGGAAGTATTCTTATCACTGTCAGTGTATATAGACAACACCACGGTCAACATAGAGAGTGTATACTTCAATATCCATTGTCATCACTATCAGTGTATGTAGACAACACCCTGGTCATAATATACAGTGAATAAAGAGAGAACTATTGTCATCACTGTCAATGTATATAGACAATACCATGGTTATCATAGACAGTGTATCTTTAGGGAATTATTGTTATCACTGTCGGTGTATATAGACAATATCATGGTCATCATACACAGTGGATATATAGAGAACTATTGTTATCTTTGTCAGTGAATATAGACGACACCATGGTCATCACAGACTTTCGATATAGGGAGAACTATTGTCATTAATATTAGTGTACTCAGACAACACCATGGTCATCATACACAGTGTATCTTTAGGGAATTATTTTTATCACTTTCAGTGTATATAGACAATACCATGGTCAACATAAACAGTGTATTTATAGAGAATTATTGTCATCAGTGTCAGTGTATAAAGACAACCCCATGGTCATCATAGACAGTGTATATATACAGAATTATTGTGATTTCTGTCAGTGTATATAGAAACCACCATGGTCAACATAGACAGTGTATATAAGGAAAACTGATGTCCTCACTGTCAGTGTATATAGACAATACCATTGTCATCGTAGGCAGTTTATATAGGGGGAACTATTCTTATCACTGTCAGCGTGTATAAGCAATACCATGGTCATCATAGACAGTCTATAAAGTGAGAACTATCGTCATCACTGTCAGTGTATACATTTATATATACAAAACGATAGTCAGCATAGACAATGTATATATAGAGAACTATTGTCGTCACTGTCAGTGTATATAGACAACACCATCGTTATCATAGACAGTATATATATAGAGAACTAATCTGATCACTGGCAGTGTATATAGACAACACCATGGTCATCATAGACAGGGTATATATAGAAAACTATTCTCATCACTGTCAGCGTATGTAGACACCATGGTCATCATAAACTGTGTGTATAGGGAGGGCTATTGTCAATACTGTATTGAATGAAGAAAGAAAACACAATGGTATGAACTATGATCTTACCGTCAGTGTATATAGACAACACCATGGTCATCATAGACAATGTATATATAGCGAACTGTTCTCGTCATCGTCAGTGTATACAGACAATACCGTGGCATTTATAGACAGTGTATATGCAGAGAACTATTGTCATCACCGTCGGTGGGTGTTTATAGCAACACCATGGTCATAATAAACAGAGTATATATAGAGAACTATTGTCATCACTGTCATTATATAGAGACAGCACCATCGTCATCATAGACAGTGTATATATAAAAGAACTGTTCTCGTCATCGTCAGTGTATAAAGACCACACTATGGTCATCATAGACATTGTATATATAAAGAACTATTGTCATCACCGTCAGTGTATATAGACAGCGCCATGGTCATCATAGAGTGTGTATGTATAGAGAACTGTTCTCCTCACTGTCAGTGTTTATAGACAACACTACGGTCAACATAGACAGTATATTTACGGAGACCTATCGTTATCACTGTCGGTGTATATAGAGAACACTATAGTCAGCGTAGAGAGTGTATGTATAGAGAACTATTCTCATCACTGTAAGTGTATATAAACAACACCATGGTCATCATAGACAGTGTATATATAGAAAACTATTCTCATCACCGTCAGCGTATGTAGACAACACCATGGTCATCATAAACAGTGTGTATAGGGAGGACTATTGTCAATACTGTATTGAATGAAGAAAACACAATGGTATGAACTATGATCTTACCGTCAGTGTATATAGACAACACCATGGTCATCATAGACAATGTATATATAGCGAACTGTTCTCGTCATCGTCAGTGTATACAGACAATACCGTGGCATTTATAGACAGTGTATATGCAGAGAACTATTGTCATCACCGTCGGTGGGTGTTTATAGCAACACCATGGTCATAATAAACAGAGTATATATAGAGAACTATTGTCATCACTGTCATTATATAGAGACAGCTTCATCGTCATCATAGACAGTGTGTCTTGAGAGAACTCTTCTCGTCATTGTCAGTGTATAAAGACCACACTATGGTCATCATAGACATTGTATATATAAAGAACCACTGCCATCACCGTCAGTGTATATAGACAGCGCCATGGTGATCATAGACTGTGTATGTATAGAGAACTATTGTCATCACCGTCATTATATATAGACAACACCATGGTCATCATAGACAGTGTGTTTAAGGAGACCTACACTCATCATTGTCATTGAATGAAAACAACACCATGGTCATCATAGACAGTGTGTATAGGGAGAACTCTTTTTATCACTGTCATTGAATGAAAAAAACACCATGGTCATCATAGACAGTGTGTATAGGGAGGACTATTGTCATCACTGTATTCAATGAAGAAAACACCATGGCCATAATTATGGTTCTGGTAGTTCTCGTAAAGCTTGTTCCAAATTATACCCAGCGTTTCTACAGATTTCGTGATTATCAGACAACGCCATAGTCAACGCAAACATTGAATATAGACAACATCTCGGTCGTCACAAGAAGCAATCATATAAAACAACACCATGGTCATCAATGACAGCGATTATAGACAACACCATTGTCACAAAAGACAGTAGATATAGACCACTCCATGATCATCACAGACAGTGGTGTATATAGACATCTTCATGGTCATCATATACAAGGTAAAGACGTAGAACCATTCTCATCATTGAAAGTGTATATATGTAGAACCATGTACATCACTAACAGTGTAATATTTCCAATATAAGAATGTATATAGGGAGAACTATGATTTCACAGTCAGTGTATATAGACAACACCATGGTAATCATAGACAATTTATATATAGAGAACTCTTCTCGTCACCGTCAGTGTATATAGACAATACCATAGTCATCATAGACAGTATATATAGGTAGAACTATTGTCATTACTTGCAGTGTATACAGACAAAACCATGGTCATCGTAGACAGTGTATATAGGGAGAACAATAGTGATGACTGTCAGTGTATATAGACAACACCATGTTTATCATCGACAGTATATATAGAGAGAACTATTGTCATTATTGTCAGTGTATATAGACAACACCTTTGCCATCATAGACAGTGCATTTATAAAAAAAACTATTCTCATCACCGTCATTCACTGTATATTGAAAACACGATAGTCATCTTAGACAATGTATATTTAGAGATTTATTGTCATCGCTGTCAGTGTATATATACAACACCATGGTCATCATAGAGAGTGTATAGATGGATACCTATTGTCATCACTTTCAGTGTATGTAGACAACACCAAGGTCATCATCGACAGTGTGTATAGGGAGAACTATTGTCATCACTGTAGGCGTATGAAGAGAAGACCATAATCATCATAGACAGTGAATATAGAACTATTGTTATCACTGTCAGTTTATATGGACAATACTATAGTCATTATAGACAGTGTATATAGGGAGAAGAATTGTTGTCACTGCCAGTGTATATAGACAATACCATGGTCATCATAGACAGCATATAGGGGGAAATATTCTTATGACTGTCTGTGTATATCGAAGATACAATAGTCATCATAGACAGTGTATATAGGGAGAACCATTGTCATTACTTTACTGAACACCGACTACGCCATGGTTATCATAAACAGTGTGTATAGGGAAAACAATGGTCATCACTGTCAGTGTATATAGACAACACCATGGTCATCATAGACAGTGTATATATAGAGAACTATTGTCATTTCTATCAGTGTATATAGAAAACACCATGGTCATCATAGGCAGTGTATATAGGGGGAACTATTCTTATCACTGTCAATGTTTATAGGCAATACCATGGTCATCATACACAGTGTATTTAGGCATTACTATTGTTATCATTGTCAGTGGACATAGACAATACCCTTGGGGAGAACTACTGTCATTACTTTTAGTTGACACAAACAACACCATGGTCATTATAGACAGTGAGTATATAGAAAAATTTGTCATCGCTATCCTTGTATATAGACAACACCATGGTCATCATACACAATGATTATATAGAGAATTATTGTCATCAATGTCACTGCCAGTGTATATAGACAATACCATGGTCATCATAGACAGTATATAGGGGAAAATATTCTTATGACTGTCTGTGTATATCGAAGACACAATAGTCATCATAGACAGTGTATATAGGGAGAACCATTGTCATTATTTTACTGAACACCGACTACGCCATGGTTATCATAAACAGTGTGTATAGGGAGAACAATGGTCATCACTGTCAGTGTATATAGACAACACCATAGTCAACATGGACAATCTATATAGTGAGAACTATCGTCATCACTGTCAGTGTATACATCTATATATACAACACGATAGTCACCATAGACAGTATATATATAGAGAACTATTGTCATCACTGACAGTGTATATAGACAACACGATAGTCAGTATAGACAGTGTATATATAGAGAACTATTGTCATCTGTCATCACTGTCAGTGTATATCGACAACACCATCGTCATCATAGACAGTGTATATAAAGAGAACTATTATGATCACTGGCAGGGTATATAGACAACACTATGGTCATCATAGACAGTGTGTATAGTTAGAAGTATTGTCATCAGTGTAAGTGTATATAGACTACACCATGGTCATCATACACACTTTATATATAGAGAACTATTCTCGTCGCAGTGTATACAGACCAAACCATGGTCATCATAGATAGTGTACATATAGAAAACTACTGTCCTCACAGTGAGTTTTTTACACAACACCATATTTATCATAGACATTATATATATAGCGAACTATTCTCATCACAGTCAGTGTATAAAGATAACACTAAGGTGATCATAGACAGTGTATATATAGAGAATTATTGTCATCGCTGTCAGTGTATATAGACAACACCATGGTCATCATAGACAGTGCATATGTATTGAGAACTATTCTAAGTACTGTCAGTGTATATAGAAAACAGCATGGTAATCATAGTCAGTGTATATATAGAGAATTATTGTCATTACCTTCAGTGTTTTATAGACAACACCATGGTCATCATAGACAGTGTATATATAGAGAACTGTTGTCCTGACTGTCAGTGTTTATAGACAACACCATCGTCAACATAGACAGTCTATTTCGGGAGACCTATCGTTATCACTGTCAGTGTATATAGAGAACACGATAATCAGCATAGAGAGTGTATATATAGAGGACTATTCTCATCACTGTAAGTGTATATAGACAACAGCATGGTCTCATAGACAGTGTATATATAGAAAACTATTCTCATCACTGTCAGCGTATATAGACAACAGCATGGTCTCATAGACAGTGTGTATAGGAAGAACTATTGTCATCATTGTCATTGAATGAAGACTACACCATGGTCATCATAAACAGTGTGTATAGGGAGGACTATTGTCATTACTGAATTGAATGAAGAAAACATAATGGTCATCATAGACAGTGTACATAGGGAGAACCATTGTCATTACTTTTTACTGTTCAAAGACAACACCATGGTAATCATAAAAAGTGTGTATAGGGAGAATAATAGTCATCACTATCGGTGTATATAGGCAACACCATGGTCATCATAGACAGTGTATATATAGAGAAATATTCTCATTTCTGTCAGTGTTTATAGAAAACATCATGGTCAACATAGACATTGTATATATTGAAAACTATTGTCCTCACTGTCAGTGTATATAGATAATATCATCGTCATCATAGGCAGTGTATATAAGGGAACTATTTTATCACTGTCAGTGTGTATAGGCAATGCCATGATCATCATAGACAGTGTATATAGCCAGAACTATTGTTATCATTGTCAGTGAATATAGACAATACCTATAGGGCGAACTATTGTCATTACTTTTCCTTTACACAAACAACACCATGGTCATCATTAACAGTGTGTATAGGGAGAACAATAGTCGTCAACACCATGGTCTTCATAGACAATATATATAAGGAGAATAGTTGTCATTACTGTCTTTATACATAGACAACACCATGGTCATCATTGACAGTGCATTTGTAAAGAACTGTTCTCATCACCGTTAGTCAGGGTATATAGACAACACTATAGTCATAATAGACAGAGTATATATAGAGAACAATTGTCATCACCCTCAGTGTATATAGACAACCCCGTGTCAGTGTGTATAGGGAGAACTATTCTCATCGCCGTCAGTGTATATAGAAATCATCACTGTCATCATAGACAGTTAGTATATAGAAAACTATTTTCATCGCTATCAGTGTATATAGACAGCACCATGGTCATCATAGACAGTGTAAATATAGAGAATTATTGTCATCAGTGTCTTTGTTTATAGACAACACCATGGTGAACTTGGACAATCTATGTTGTGAGAACTATCGTCATCACTGTCAGTGAATATATACACAACACGATAGTCAGCATAGACAGTGTATATATAGAGAACTATTGTCATCACTGTCAGTGTATATAGACAACACCATCGTTATCATAGACAGTGTATATATAGAGAACTATTCTGATCACTAGCAGTGTATATACACAACACCGTGGTCATCATAGACAGTGTGTATAGTTAGAAGTATTGTCATCATTGTACATGGACTACACCATTGTCATCATACACAGTTTATTTAAAGAAAACTATTCTCGTTGCAGTCAGTGTATACAGACCAAGCCATGGTCATCATAGATAGTGTATATATAGAGAAGTATTGTCATCACAGTGAGTTTTTATACACAACACCATAGTAATTATAGGCATGGTTATATAGAGAACTATTCTCATCACCGTCAGTGTATATAGATAACACTAAGGTGATCATGGACAGTGTATATATAGAGAATTATTGTCATCGCTGTCAGTGTATATAGACAATATCAAGGTCATCATAGACAGTGCATATGTATTCCGAAACTATTTTCAGCACTGTCAGTGTATGTAGACAACGCCCTGGTAATCATAGACAGTGTAAATATAGAGAAACTGTTTGTCCTCACTGTCAGTGTTTATAGTCAACACCATGGTCAGCATAGACAGCCTATATAGGGAGTCCTATCGTTTTCACTGTCAGTGTATATAGAGAACACAATAGTCAGCTTAGACAGTGTTATGTATAGAGAACTATTGTCATCACAGTAAGTGTATATAGACAACAGTATGGTCATCATAGACAGTGTATATTTAGAAAACTATTCTCATCACCGTCAGCGTATATAGACAACACCATGGTCATCATAGACAGTGTCTATAGGAAGAACTGTTGTCATCATTGTCATTGAATGAAGAAAACACAATGGTCATCATTATGATCCTCGTAGTTCTCCTAAATCTTGTTGCAAATTATACCCAGCATTTCTACACATATCGTGATTATTAGACAACGCCATAGTCATCATAAACAATGAATATAGACAACATCACGGTCGTCACAAACAGTGTTTATACAAAACATTACAATGGTCATCAATAACAGCGAATATCGGCAACACCATGGTCATAATAGACAGTATATATGTAGAGAATTATTGTCATTATTGTCAGTGTATATAGACAACACCATTGTCATCATAGACAGTGCATTTATAAAAAAAAACTATTTTCATCACCGTCATTAACTGTATATTGACAACACCATAGTCATCATAGACAGTGTATTTTTAGAGAACTATTGTCATCACTGTCAGTGTATATATACAACACCATGGTCATCATAGACAGTGTATATGCAGAGAACTATTTTCATCACCGTCAGTGTATATAGACAACACCCTGATCATCATAGACAGCGTATATATTTAGAACTTTTGTCATCACTGTCAGTGTTTATAGTAAACACCATGGTCATCATGAAGAGTGTATGCATGGATACATATTGTCATCACTATCAGTGTATGTAGACAACATCAAGGTCACCATCGACAGTGTGTATTGGGAAAATTATTGTCATCACTGTAGGTGTATGTAGAGAAGACATGATCAAGATAGACAGTGAACATAGATCTATTGGTATCACTGTCAGTGTATATAGACAATACCATAGTCATCATAGACCGTGTATATAGGGAGAAGAATTGTTATCACTGCCAGTGTATATAGACAATACCATGGTCATCATAGACAGTGTATATAGGAGGAAATATTCTTAAGACTGTCTATGTATATAGACGATACAATGGTCATCATAGACAGTGTACATAGGGGAACCATTTTCATCACTTTTACTGTACACAGACAATCCCTTGGTAATCATAAACAGTGTGTATAGGGAGAACAATAGTCATCACTGTCAGTGTATATAGACAACACCTTCAACATAGACAGTGTAGATAATGAGAATAATTGGCATTACTGTCAGTATATACAGACAACATCATCGCTATCATAGACAGTGCATTTGTATAGAACTGTGGTCTCACCGTCAGTGTATATAGACAACACCATGATCATCATTGACAGTGTCTATATAGAGAACTATTCCCATCACCGTCATTCTATATAGACAACACTATGTTCATCATAGACAGTATGTATAGTTAGAAATATTGTTATCACTGTAAGTGTATATAGACAACATCATGGTCGTCATAGACAGTACATAAAGAGAACTACACTCGACGCTGTCAATTTATATAGACCACACCATAGTCATCATAGACAGTGTATATATAGAGAACTATTCTCATCACCGTAAGTGTATATAGACAACACCATGGTCAACATAGACATTTTATATAGGGAGATAATATCGTCATCACTGTCAGTGTATATAGACAACACGATAATCAGTATAGACAGTGTATATATAGAGAACTATTGTCATCACTGTCAGTGTATATAGACTACACCATGGTCATCATAGACAGTGTGAATAGACATTGAATGAAGACAACTCCATGACCATCACAGACAGTGGTGTATATAGACAACATAATGGTCATCACATACATGTGCAATGTAACGAGGCAGAACCATTCTCATCATTGAACGTGTATATATGTAGAACCATGTACATAAACTAACAGTGTAATAGGTACATGTATAAACATATGTATACGGTTAGTTAGTTGATTCGTGTTTTACGCGCTGTCAAGAATTTTTCAGTTATATCGCGACATGGAAGCAGGAGGTAAGCAACCTCTTAAACATAGTGGCCCAACCCGGAAATCGAACCCGGATCATCAGCGCCGCAAGCCAAGCGCTTAAAAACACTACACCTAGCCTGCCCCTAGATAGCTAACAGTGTAATAGGGTACATGTATAAGCATGTATATAGAGAGAACTATGGTCTCACCGTCAGTGTATATACACAACAACATCGTCAACATAGACAGTGAATATAGGCAGAACTATTGTCATTACTTGTAGTGTATACAAACAAATGAATGGTCATCATAGACAGTATATATATATGGAGAAAAATAGTCATCACTGTCATTGTATATAGACAACACCATGATCATCAGAGACAGTGTATATATAGAGAACAATTGTTACTACTGTCTGTGTATATAGACAACACCATTGTCATCATAGACAGTATATTTATAAAGAACTATTCTCATCACCGTCAGTGTATATAGACAACACGATGGACATCATAGACAGCGTGTATAGTTCGAGCTATTGTCATCACTGTCAGTGTATATAGACAACACTATGGTCATCATAGACAGTGTATATATAGAGAACTTTTGTCATCACCGTCAGTGTATAAAGACAACACCATTGTCATCATAGACAGTGTATATTTAAAGAACAATTGTTATCACCGTCAGTGTATATAGAGAACTCCATGGTCATCATACACGGTGTATACATAGAGAACTATTCTCTTCCCCTCAGTGTATATAGAGAACACCATGGTCATCAGAGACAGTGTGTATAGGGAGAACTAATGTCCATCCCTGTCATTGAATGAAGACAACACCATGGTTATAATAGACAGTATATACATAGAAAATTATTCTCTTCACCGTCAAAGTATATAGACAACACCATGTTTATCATAGACAGTGTGTATAGGGAGAACTATAATATATTGTCATCACTGTCGTTGAAATAAATTACACTATGTTCATCATAGAGAGTGTGTATAGGGAGAACTATTGTCATCACTGTCATTGAATGAATACAACACCATGGTCATCATAGCCAATGTGTATAGGGAGGACTATTGTCATCACTGTATTGAATGAAGAAAACATCATGGTCATCATTATGATCCTCGTAGTTCTCGTAAACCTTGTTCCAAATTATACTCAGCGTTTCTACAGATATCATGATTATTAGACAACGCCATAGTCATCACATGCATTGACTATAGACAACATCACGCTCGTCACAAATTGTGTTCATACAAAATATCACCATGGTCATCAATGACAGCGAATATAGACTACACCATGGTCATAACAGACAGTGTATATAGACAACTCCATGATCATCACAGACAGTGGTGTATATAGACAACTTCATGGTCATCGCTTACAAGGTAAAGACGCAGTACCATTCTCATCAATGAAAGTGTATACATGTAGATTCATGTACATCACTAACAGTGTAATATGTATATGTATAAACATGTATATTTGGAGAACTATGGTCTCACCGTCAGTGTATATAAACAACACCATGGTCATCATAGACAGTGTATATGTAGAGAACTATTGCCATCACTTTCAGTGGATATAGACAACAGCATGGTCATCATAGAGAGTATATACATGGATACCTATTGTCATCACTATCAGTGTATGTAGACAACACCATTGTCATCATCGACAGTTTGTATAGAGAGGACTATTGTCATCATTGCAGGTGTATATAGGGAACACCATGGTCATCATAGACAGTGAATATAGAACTATTGTCATCACTATAAGTGTATATAGGGAACACCATGGTCATTGTAGACAGTGTATGTAGGAGGAACTATTCTTATGCCTGTCTGTGTATTTAGACATTACAATGGTCATCATAGACAGTGTATATAGGGAGAACCCTTTTCATTAATTTTAGTGCACACATAAAACACAATGGTAATCATAGAGAGTGTGTATAGGGAGAACAATAGTCATCACTGTCAGTGTATATAGACAACACCATGGACATAGTGTAGATAATGAAAATAATTATCATTACTGTCAGTATATACAGACAACATCATGGCCATCATAGACAGTGCATTTATAAAGAACGATTGTCACCATACTTAAGGTATACAGACAACATCATGGCCATCATAGACAGTGCATTTATAAAGAACTATTGTCACCATACTTAAGGTATATAGACAACACCATGGCCATCATAGACAGTACATTTATAAAGTACTATTGTCACCATAGTTAAGGTATATAGACAACACCATGGTCATCATACACAGTGTATATATAGAAAACTATTCTCATCAGCGTCAGTGTATATAGACAACTCCATGGTCATCATAGAAAGTGTGTATAGTTAGAACTATTGTCATCACTGTAGGTGTATATAGACAACATCATGGTTGTCATAGACAGTGTATATAAAGAGAACTACACTCGGCACTGTCAATGGATATAGACTACACCATAGTCACCATAGACAGTGTATATATAGAGAACTATTCTCACCACCCTCAGTGTATATAGACAACACCATGGTCATAATAGACAGTCTATATTGGGAGATACTTTCGTCATCACTGTCAGTGTATATAAAACAACACGATAGTCAGCATACACAATGTATATATAGAGAAGTATTGTCTTCACTGTCAGTGTATATAAAACTACACCATGGTCATCAAAGACAGTGTGTATAGGGAGAACTATTGTCATCACTGTCATTGAATGAAGACAACACCAAGGTCATCATAGACAGTGTGTATAGGGAGAACTATTGTTATAACTGTCATTGAATGACGACAACACAATGGTCATCATAGACATTGTGTATAGGGAGGACTATTGTCATCAATGTGTTGAATGAAGAAAACACGATGGTCATCATTATGACCCTCGTAGTTCTCGTAAAGCTTGTTCCACACTATACCCAGCTTTTCTACAGATATCGTCATTATTAGACAACTCCATACTCATCACAAACATTGACTATAGACAACATCACGGTCGTCACAAACAGTGTTCATACAAAACAACACCATGATCATCAATGACAGCGAATATAGACTACACCATGGTCATAACAGACAGTGTATATAGACCACTCCATGATCATCACAGACAGTGGTATATATAGACAACATCATGGTCATCACTTACAAGGTAAAGACGGAGAACCATTCTCATCAATGAAAGTGTATATATGTAGAACCATGTACATCACTAACAGTGTAATAGACATATATATACAGTTCGTTAGTTGATTGCTGTTTCACGTCGCCTTCAAGAATCATTCCGTTATATCGAGACATGGAAGCAGGAGGTATCTAACCTATTAAACATAGTGGCCCAATCCGGGAATCGAACCCGACTCGTCGGCGCTGCAAGCCAAGCGCTTAACAACTACACCAAGCCTGCCCCTAGATACCTGACAGTGTAATAGGTACATGTATAAGCATGTATATAGGGAGAACTATGGTCTCACCGTCAGTGTATATAGACAACACCATGGACATCATAGATAGTGTAAATGTAGAGAACTATAGTCATCACTGTCAGTGTATATACACAACAGCATGGTCAACATAGAGAGTGTATACATGGATACCCATTGTCATCACAGTATCATAGACAGTGTGTATAGCGAGAACTATAGTCGTTACTGTCAGTGTATGTAGACAACACCATGGTCATCATCGACAGTGTGTATAGCGAGAACTATAATCATTACTGTCAGTGTATGTAGAAAACACCATGGTCAACATAGACAGTGTATATATAGAAAATTATTGTCATCAGTGTCAGTGTATATAGACAACCCCATGGTGATCATAGACAGTGTATATATAGAGAACTATTGTGAGTTCTGTCAGTGTATATAGACAACCCCATGGTCATCATAGACAGTGTATATATAGAGAATACAATGTCATCATAGACAGTGAGTATATAGAAAACTAATGTCATCGCTGTCAGTGTATATAGACAACACCATGGTCATCTTAGACAGTGTCTATATAAGAACTATTGTCATCGCTGTCAGTGTATATAGACCACACCATGGTGATCATATACAGTGTATATATAATAAATTATTCTCATCGTCGCCAGCGTATATAGACAACACCATGGTCATCATAGACAGTGTGTACAGTACGAACTATCGCCATCATTGTCATTGAATGAAGACAACACCATCATCATGATAGACAGTGTATATATAGAGAACTATTCTCGTCACCGTCAGTGTATAAAGACCATACCATAGTGATCATAGACAGTGTATATATAGAGAACTATTTTCGTCACCGTCAGTGTATATAGACAGCACCATGGTCATCATAGACAGTGTATATATAGAGAGCTATTCTCATCACTGTCATTGTATATAGGACAACATCATGGTCATCATAGACAGTGTGTTTAGGGAGACCTACTGTCATCATTGTCATTGAATGAAGACAACACCATGGTCATCATAGACAGTGTGTATAGGGAGAACTCTTGTCATAACTGTCATTGAATGAAGACAACACCATGGTCATCATAGACAGGGTGTATAGGGAGGACTATTGTCATCACTGTATTCAATGAAGAATACACCATGGGTCATCATTATGATTCTCGCAGTTCTCGTAAAGCTTGCTCCAAATTATACCCAGCGTTTCTACAGATATCGTGATTATCAGACAACGCCATAGTCATCGCAAACATTGAATATAGACAACATCTCGGTCGTCACAAGCAGTAATCATACAAAACAACACCATGGTCATCAATGACAGCGAATATAGACTACACCATGGTTATAACAGACAGTGTATATAGACAACTCCATGATCAATACAGACAGTGGTGTATATAGACAAAAGCATGGTCATCACATACAAGGTAAAGACGCAAAACCATTCTCATCAATGAAAGTGTATATATGTAGAACCATGTACATCACTAACAGTGTAATAGGTACAACTATAAGCATGTATATAGGTAGAACTATGCTCTCAAAGTCAGTGTATATAGACAACACTATGATAATCATAGACAATGTATATATAGAGAACTGTTCTCGTCACTGTCAATGTATATACACAATACCATAGTCATCATAGACGTTTATATAAGGAGAACAATTGTTATCACTGTCAGTGTATATAGACAATACCATGGTCATCATAGACGTTTATATAAGGAGAACAATTCTTATCACTGTCAGTATATATAGACAATACCATGGTCATCATAGACAGTATATATACAAAGAACTATTGTCATTACTTGTGGTGTATACAGACAAAACCTTGGTCATCGTAGACAATGTATATAGGGAGAGCAATAGTGATCACTGTCAGTGTATATAGACAACACTATGGTCATCATAGCAGGATATATATAGAGAGAACTATTGTCATTTTTGTCAGTGTATATAGAAAACACCATTGTCATCAAAGACAGTGCATCTATAAAAAAAACCATTCTCATCACCGTCAGTCACTGTATATAGACAACACCATAGTCATCAAAGACAGTGTATATATAGAGAACTATTGTCATCACTGTCAGTGTATATATACAACACCATGGTCATCATAGACAGTGACTATAGAGAGAATTATTGTCATCACTGTCAGTGTATATAGACGACTCCATGGTCATCATATATTGTATATTGAGGGAATTATTGTCATCACAGTCAGTGTATATAGATAACACCATAGTCATCTCAGACTTTGGATATATGGAAAACTATTGTCCTTAATATTAGTGTATTCAGACAACACCCTGGTTATCATAGACATTTTGTTTAGGGAGATATATAGTCATCATTGTCAATGTATATAGACAACACCATGGTCATCATAGACGGTGTATATAGGGAGAACAATTTTCATCGCTGTCAGTGGATACAGACAATAGCATGGTCAACATAGACAGTGTGTATAGAGAGAACTATTCTCATAACCGTTAGTGTATTTAGAAAATTCTACTGTCATCATACACAGTTTGTATATAGAAAACTATTGTCATCGCTGTCAGTGTATATAGATAACATCATCGTCATCATAGACAGTGACTGTAGAGAGAACTATTGTCATCACTGTCAGTGTATAGAGACAACACTATGGTCATTATAGACAGTGTGTATAGCGAGAACTATAATCATTCCTGTCAGTGTATGTAGACAACACCATAGTCATCATAGACAGTGAATATAGAGAGAACTATTGTCATCACTGTCAGTGTATAGAGACAACACTATGGTCATTATAGACAGTGTGTATAGGGAGAACTAGAATCATTCCTGTCAGTGTATGTAGACAACACCATAGTCATCATAGACAGTGAATATAGAGAGAATTATTGTCATCACTATCAGTGTATATAGACAACTCCATGATCAATACAGACAGTGGTGTATATAGACAACAGCATGGTCATCACATACAAGGTAAAGATGCAAAACCATTCTCATCAATGAAAGTGTATATATGTAGAACCATGTACATCACTAACCGTGTAATAGGTACAACTATAAGCATGTATATAGGTAGAACTATGCTCTCAAAGTCAGTGTATATAGACAACACTATGATAATCATAGACAATGTATATATAGAGAACTGTTCTCGTCACTGTCAATGTATATACACAATACCATAGTCATCATAGACGTTTATATAAGGAGAACAATTGTTATCACTGTCAGTGTATATAGACAATACCATGGTCATCATAGACTTTATATAAGGAGAACAATTCTTATCACTGTCAGTATATATAGACAATACCATGGTCATCATATACAGTATATATAGAAAGAACTATTGTCACACTTGTAGTGTTTACAGACAAAACCTTGGTCATCGTAGACAATGTATATAGGGAGAGCAATAGTGATCACTGTCAGTGTATATAGACAACACCATGGTCATCATAGCAGGATATATATAGAGAGAACTATTGTCATTATTGTCAGTGTATATAGACAACACCATTGTCATCAAAGACAGTGTATATATAGAGAACTATTGTCATCACTGTCAGTGTATATAGACAACACCATGGTCATCATAGACGGTGTATATAGGGAGAACAATTTTCATCGCTGTCAGTGGATACAGACAATAGCATGATCAACATAGACAGTGTGTATAGAGAGAACTATTCTCATAACCGTTAGTGTATTTAGAAAATTCTACTGTCATCATAGACAGTTTGTATATAGAAAACTATTGTCATCGCTGTCAGTGTATATAGATAACATCATCGTCATCATAGACAGTGACTATAGAGAGAACTATTGTCATCACTGTCAGTGTATAGAGACAACACTATGGTCATTATAGACAGTGTGTAAAGGGAGAACTGGAATCATTACTGTCAGTGTAAGTAGACAACACCATGGTCATCATAGACAGTGTGTATAGCAAGAACTATAATCATTACTGTCAGTGTATGTAGACAACACCATGGTCATCATAGACAGTTTGTATAGGGAGATCTATAGTCATCACTGTCAGTGTATATAGACAATACCATGGTCATCATAGACAGTGTATGTAGGTAGAACAATTTTCATCGCTGTCAGTGGATATATAAACAATTCCAAGGTCATCATAGACAATGTATATATAGAGAACTATTGTCATCACTGTCATTGTTTATAGATATCACCATGGTCAAGATAGACAATCTATATTGAGAGAAATATCGTCATCACTGTCAGTGTATATAAACAACACCAATATTATAATAGACAGTGTATATATAGAAAACTATTCTAATCACTGCCAGTGTATATAGACAACACTATAGACAGGTCACTATAGACAGTGTGTATAGCTAGAACTATTGTCATCACTGTCATTGAATGAAGACAACACCATGCATGGTCATCAGAGACAGTGTGTATAGGGTGAACTATTGTCATCACTGTCATTGAATGAAGAGAACACGTGGTCATCATAAAAAAGGAATATAGAGAGAACTATTGTCATTATTGTCAGTGTATATAGACAATACCATGGTCATAATAGACAGTGTATATTTAGGGAATTATTGTTATCACTGTTGGTGTATATAGAGAGAACCATGGTTTTCATAGACAGCGTATATAGGGAGAACTATTGTTATTTTTGTTAGTGAATATAGACAAGACCATGATCATAATAGACAGTGTATATAAGGAGAACTATTGTCATCACCGTCCGTGTATATAGACAACAACATGGTCATCACAGACGCTGGATACAGGGAGAACTATTATCATTAATATTAGTGTTTTTCAGACAACACCATGGTCATCATACACAGTTTGTATAGAGAGAGCTTTAGTCATCAATGTCAGTGTATATAGACAATACCAGGGTCATCATAGACAGAGTATATAAAGAGAATTATTGTCATCAGTGTCAGTGTATGTAGACAACACCATGGTCATTTTAGACAATCTATATAGCGAGAAATATCGTCATCACTGTCAGTGTATATACACATTACGATAGTCAGCATAGATAGTTCATATATAGAGAACAATTGTCATCACTCTCAGTGTATATAGACAACTCCATGGTCATCATAGACAATGTATATATAGAGAACTATTGTCATCACTGTCATTGTCTATAGATATCACCATGGTCAAGATAGACAATCTATATTAAGAGAAATATCGTAATCACTGTCAATGTATATAAACAACACCAATATTATAATAGACAGTGTATATATAGAAAACTATTCTAATCACTGCCAGTGTATATAGACAACACCATGGTCACTATAGACAGTGTGTATAGCTAGAACTATTGTCATCACTGTTATTGAATGAAGACAACACCATGCATGGTCATCAGAGACAGTGTGTATAGGGTGAACTATTGTCATCACTGTCATTGAATGAAGAGAACACGTGGTCATAATAAAAAAGGAATATAGAGAGAACTATTGTCATTATTGTCAGTGTATATAGACAATACCATCGTCATCATAGACAGTGTATATTTAGGGAATTATTGTTATCACTGTCGGTGTATATAGAGAAAACCATGCTTTTCATAGACAGCGTATATAGGGAGAACTATTGTTATCTTTGTTAGTGAATATAGACAAGACCATGATCATAATAGACAGTGTATATAAGGAGAACTATTGTCATCACCGTCCGTGTATATAGACAACAACATGGTCATCACAGACGTTGGATACAGGGAGAACTATTATCATTAATATTAGTGTTTTCAGACAACACCATGGTCATCATACACAGTTTGCATAGAGAGAGCTTTAGTCATCACTGTCAGTGTATATAGACAATACCATGGTCATTATAGACAGAGTATATAAAGAGAATTATTGTCATCAGTGTTAGTGTATATAGACAACACCATGGTCATCTTAGACAATCTATATAGCGAGAAATATCGTCATAACTGTCAGTGTATATACACATTACGATAGTCAGCATAGATAGTTCATATATAGAGAACAATTGTCATCGCTGTCAGTGTATATAGACAACACCATGGTCATCATAGACAGTGTATATAGGGAGAACAATTTCATCGCTGTCAGTGGATACAGACAATAGCATGGTCAACATAGACGGTGTGTAAAGGGAGAACTATTCTCATAACCGTTAGTGTATATAGAAAATACTAATCATCATTATCATTATAGACAATGTGTATATAGAAAACTATTGTCATCGCTGTCAGTGTATATAGACAACATCATGGTCATCTTAGACAGTGTATATATAGAGAACTATTTTCATCGCTGTCTTTCTTTATAGATATCACCATGGTCAAGATAGACAATTTATATTGCGAGAATAATCGTCATCACTGTCAGTGTATATAAACAACACGATAGTCAGCATAGACAGTTCATATATAGAGAACAATTGTCATCACTGTCAGTGTATATAGACAACACTATGGTCATCATACATAGTGGATATAGGGAAAACTACTGTTATCTTTGTCAATGAAAATAGACATTACCATGATCATAATAGACAGTGTATATAAGGAGAACTATTGTCATCACCATCCATTGATATAGACAACAACATGGTCATCACAGACGTTTGATATAGGGTGAACTATTGTCATTAATATTAGTGTATTCAGACAACATTATCGTCATCAAAGACAGTTTGTATAGGAAGAGCTTTAGTCATCACTGTCAGTATATATAGACAATACCATGGTCATCATAGACAGTGTATATATAGAGAAACTATTGTCATCAGTGTCAGTGTATATAAACAACACCATGGTCCTCATAGACAATGTATATATAGAGAACTATTCTCATAACCGTCAGTGTATATAGATAACACTATCGTCATCATAGACAGTGTATATATAGAGCTATTGTCATTTCTGTCAGTGTGTATAGAAAAATACCATGGTCAACATAGACAGTGTATAAAAGGAAAAGTATTGCCCTTACTGTCAGCGTATATAGACAATACAATAGTCATCATAGGCAGTGTATATAGGGGGAAGTATTCTTATCACTGTGAGTGTATATAGACAATACCACGGTCAACATAGAGAGTGTATACTTCATTACCCATTGTCATCACTATCAGTGTATGTAGACAACTCCCTGGTCATTATATACAGTGACTAAAGAGAGAACTATTGTCATCACTGTCAATGTATATAGACAATACCATGGTCATCATAGACAGTGTATCTTTAGGGAATTATTGTTATCACTGTCGGTGTATATAGACAATACCATGGTCATCATACACAGTGGATATAGGGAGAACTATTGTTATCATTGTCAGTGAATATAGACAACATTATGGTCATCACAGACTTTCGATAAAGGGAGAACTATTGTCATTAATATTAGTGTACTCAGACAAAACCATGGTCATCATACACAGTGTATCTTTAGGGAATTATTTTTATCACTTTCAGTGTATATAGACAACACCATGGTCAACATAGACAGTGTATATATAGAGAATTATTGTCATCAGTGTCAGTGTATATAGACAACCCCATGGTCATCATAGACAGTGTATATATAGAGAACTATTGTGATTTCTGTCAGTGTATATAGAAACCACCATGGTCAACATAGACTGTGTATATAAGGAAAACTGTTGTCCTCACTGTCAGTGTATAAAGACAATACCATGGTCATCATAGGCAGTGTATATAGGGGGAACTATTCTTATCACTGTCAGCGTGTATAAGCAATACCATGGTCATCATAGACAGTCTATAAAGTAAGAACTATCGTCATCACTGTCACTGTATATAGAGAACACCATCGTTATCATAGACAGTATATATATAGAGAACTAATCTGATCACTGGCAGTGTATATAGACAACACCATGGTCATCATAAACAGTGTATATATTGAGAACTGTTGTCCTTACTGTCAGTGTTTATAGACAACACTCTGGTCAACATAGCCAGCCTATATAGGGAGCCCTATCGTTATCACTGTCAATGTATATAGAGAACACTATAGTCAGCGTAGAGAGTGTACATATAGAGAACTATTCTCATCACTGTAAGTGTATATAGACAACACCACGGTCATCATAGACAGTTTATATATAGAAAACTATTCTCATCACCGTCAACGTATATAGACAACACCATGGTTATCATGTGTATAGGGAGGACTATTTACAATACTGTATTGAATGAAGAAAACACAGTGGTATGAACTATGATCTTACCGTCAGTGTATATAGACAACACCATGGTCATCATAGACAATGTATATATAGCGAACTGTTCTCGTCATCGTCAGTGTATACAGACAATACCGTGGCATTTATAGACAGTGTATATACAGAGAACTATTGTCATCACCGTCGGTGGGTGTTTATAACAACACCATGATCATAATAAACACAGTGTATATAGAGAACTATTGTCATCACTGTCATTATATAGAGACAACACCATCGTCATCATAGACAGTGTATATATAAAGAACTGTTCTCGTCATCGTTAGTGTATAAAGACTACACCATGGTCATCATAGACATTGTATATATAAAGAACTATTGTCATCACCGTTAGTGTATATAGTCATAGACTGTGTATGTATAGAGAACTATTGTCATCACCGTCATTGTATATAGACAACACCATGGTCATCATAGACAGTGTGTTTAAGGAGACCTACACTCATCATTGTCATTGAATGAAAACAACACCATGGTCATCATAGACAGTGTGTATAGGGAGAACTCTTTTTATCAATGTCATTGAATGAAGATAACACCATGGTCATCATAGACAATGTGTATAGGGAGGACTATTTTCATCACTGTATTCAGTGAAGAAAACACCATGGTCATCATTATGGTTCTCGTAGTTCTCGTAAAGCTTGTTCCAAATTATACCCAGCGTTTCTACAGATTTCGTGAATATCAGACAACGCCATAGTCAACGCAAACATTGAATATAGACAACATCTTGGTCGTCACAAGAAGCAATCATATAAAACAACACCATGGTCATCAATGACAGCGATTAGAGACAACACCATTGTCATTAAAAGACAGTATATATAGACCACTCCATGATCATCACAGACTGTGGTGTATATAGACATCTTCATGGTCATCATATACAAGGTAAAGACGTAGAACCATTCTCATCATTGAAAGTGTATATATGTAGAACCATGTACATCACTAACAGTGTAATATTTCCAATATAAGAATGTATATAGGGAGAACTATGATTTCACAGTCAGTGTATATAGACAACACCATGGTAATCATAGACAATTTATATATAGAGAACTTTTCTCGTCATCGTCAGTGTATATAGACAATACCATAGTCATCATAGACAGTATATATAGGTAGAACTATTGTTATTACTTGCAGTGTATACAGACAAAACCATGGTCATCGTGTATATAGAGAGAACAATAGTGATGACTGTCAGTGTATATAGACAACACCATGGTCATCATAGACAGTATATATAGAGAGAACTATTGTCATTATTGTCAGTGTATATAGACAACACCATTGCCATCATAGACAGTGCATTTATAAAAAAAACTATTCTCATCACCGTCATTCACTGTATATTGAAAACACGATAGTCATCATAGACAGTGTATATTTAGAGAAATATTGTCATCGCTGTCAGTGTATATATACAACACCATGGTCATCATAGAGAGTGTATAGATGGATACCTATTGTCATCACTTTCAGTGTATGTAAACAACACCAAGGCCATCATCGACAGTGTGTATAGGGAGAACTATTGTCATCACTGTAGGTGTATGAAGAGAAGACCATAATCATCATAGACAGTGAATATAGAACTATTGTTATGACTGTCAGTTTATATGGACAATACTATAGTCATTATAGACAGTATATAGAAGGAGAAGAATTGTTGTCACTGCCAGTATATATAGACAATACCATGGTCATCATAGACAGCATATAGGGGGAAATATTCTTATGACTGTCTGTGTATATCAACGATACAATAGTCATCATAGACAGTGTATATAGGGAGAACCATTGTCATTACTTTACTGAACACCGACTACACCATGGTTATCTTAAACAGTGTGTATAGGGAGAACAATGGTCATCACTGTCAGTGTATATAGGCAACACCATGTTTATCATAGACAGTGTATATATAGAGAACTATTGTCATTTCTATCAGTGTATATAGAAAACACCATGGTCATCATAGGCAGTGTATATAGGGGGAACTATTCTTATCACTGTCAATGTTTATAGGCAATACCATGGTCATCATACACTGTGTATTTAGGCATAACTATTATTATCATTGTCAGTGAACATAGACAATACCTATTAGGAGAACTACTGTCATTACTTTTAGTTGACACAAACAACACCATGGTCATTATAGACAGTTAGTATATAGAAAACTATTGTCATCGCTATCTGTGTATATAGACAACACCATGGTCATCATACACAATGATGATATAGAGAATTATTGTCATCAATGTCTTTGTTTATAGACAACACCATAGTCAACATGGACAATCTATATAGTGAGAACTATCGTCATCACTGTCAGTGTATACATCTATATATACAACACGATAGTCGGCATAGACAGTATATATATAGAGAACTATTGTCATCACTGTCAGTGTATATAGACAACACGATAGTCAGTATAGACAGTGTATATATGGAGAACTATTGTCATCACTGTCAGTGCATATCGACAACACCATCGTCATCATAGACAGTGTATATAAAGAGAACTATTATGATCACTGGCAGGGTATATAGACAACACTATGGTCATCATAGACAGGATGTATAGTTAGAAGTATTATCATCACCGTCAGTGTATATAGACTACACCATGGTCATCATACACACTTTATATATAGAGAACTATTCTCGTCGCAGTGTATACAGACCAAACCATGGTCATCATAGATAGTGTACATATAGAGAACTACTGTTCTCACAGTGAGTTTTTTTTTACACAACACCATATTTATCATAGACATTGTATATATAGAGAACTATTCTCATCACAGTCAGTGTATAAAGATAACACTAAGGTGATCATAGACAGTGTATATATAGAGAATTATTGTCATCGCTGTCAGTGTATATAGACAACACCATGGTCATCATAGACAGTGCATATGTATTGAGAAGTATTCTAAGTACTGTCAGTGTATATAGAAAACAGCATGGTAATCATAGTCAGTGTATATATAGAGAATTATTGTCATTTTTTCAGTGTTTATAGACAACACCATGGTCATCATAGACAGTGTATATATAGAGAACTGTTGTCCTGACTGTCAGTGTTTATAGACAACACCATCGTCAACATAGTCAGTTTCGGGAGGCCTATCGTTATCACCGTCTGTGTATATAGAGAACACGATAATCAGCATAGAGAGTGTATATATAGAGAACTATTCTCATCACTGTCAGCGTATATAGACAACAGCATGGTCTCATAGACAGTGTGTATAGGAAGAACTATTGTCATCATTGTCATTGAATGAAGACAACACCATGGTCATCATAAACAGTGTGTATAGGGAGGACTATTGTCATTACTCTATTGAATGAAGAAAACATAATGGCCATCATAGACAGTGTACATAGGGAGAAACCATTGTCATTACTTTTACTGTACACAGGCAACACCATGGTAATCATAAAAAGTGTGTATAGGGAGAACAATAGTCATCACTGTCGGTGTATATAGACAACACCATGGTCATCATAGACAATGTATATATAGAGAAATATTCTCATTTCTGTCAGTGTTTATAAAAAACATCATGGTCAACATAGACATTGTATATATTGAAAACTATTGTCCTCACTGTCAGTGTATATAGATAATATCATCGTCATCATAGGCAGTGTATATAAGGGAACTATTTTTATCACTGTCAGTGTGTATAGGCAATGCCATGATCATCATAGACAATGTATATAGCCAGAACTATTGTTATCATTGTCAGTGAATATAGACAATACCTATAGGGCGAACTATTGTCATTACTTTTAGTTCACACAAACAACACCATGGTCATCATTAACAGTGTGTATAGGGAGAACAATAGTCGTCAACACCATCGTCTTCATAAACAGTATATATAAGGAGAATAGTTGTCATTACTGTCTTTATACATAGACAACACCATGGTCATCATTGACAGTGCATTTGTAAAGAATTGTTCTCATCACCGTTAGTCAGGGTATATAGACAACACTATAGTCATCATAGACAGAGTATATATAGAGAACAATTGTCATCACCCTCAGTGTATATAGACAACCCCGTGTCAGTGTGTATAGGGAGAACTATTCTCATCGCCGTCAGTGTGTATAGAAATCATCACTGTCATCATAGACAGTTAGTATATAGAAAACTATTGTCATCGCTGTCAGTGTATATAGACAGCACCATGGTCATCATAGACAGTGTATATATAGGGAATTATTGTCATCAGTGTCTTTGTTTATAGACAACACCATGGTCAACTTGGACAATCTATGTTGTGAGAACTATCGTCATCACTGTCAGTGAATATACACAACACGATAGTCAGCATAGACAGTGTATATATAGAGAACTATTGTCATCACTGTCAGTGTATATAGACAACACCATCGTTATCATAGACAGTGTATATATAGAGAACTATTCTGATCACTAGCAGTGTATATAAACAACACCGTGGTCATCATAGACAGTGTGTATAGTTAGAAGTATTGTCATCATTGTACATGGACTACACCATTGTTATCATACACAGTTTATTTAAAGAGCACTATTCTCGTCGCAGTCAGTGTATACAGACCAAACCATGGTCATCATAGATAGTGTATATATAGAGAAGTATTGTCATCACAGTGAGTTTTTATACACAACACCATAGTAATTATAGGCATGGTTATATAGAGAACTATTCTCATCACCGTCAGTGTATATCGATAACACTAAGGTGATCATGGACAGTGTATATATAGAGAATTATTGTCATCGCTGTCAGTGTATATAGACAACATCATGGTCATCATAGAGAGTGCATATGTATTAAGAACTATTTTCAGCACTATCAGTGTATGTAGACAACGCCATGGTAATCATAGACAGTGTATATATAGAGAACTGTTGTCCTTACTGTCCAAATTATACCCAGCATTTCTACAGATATCGTGATTATTAGACAACGCCATAAGTCCATCACAAACAATGAATATAGACAACATCACGGTCGTCACAAAACAGTGTTCATACAAAACATTACAATGGTCATCAATGACAGCGAAATATCGACAACGCCATGGTCATAATAGACAGTATATATGTAGAGAATTATTGTCATTATTGTCAGTGTATATAGACAACACCATTGTCATCATAGACAGTGCATTTATAAAAAAAACTATTCTCATAAACCGTCATTCACTGTATATTGACAACACCATAGTCATCATAGACAGTGTATTTTTAGAGAACTATTGTCATCACTGTCAGTGTATATATACAAACACCATGGTCATCATAGACAGTGTATATGCAGAGAACTATTTTCATCACCGTCAGTGTATATAGACAACAACCCTGGTCATCATAGACAGCGTGTATATTTCGAACTTTTGTCATCACTGTCAGTGTATATAGTAAACACCATGGTCATCATGGAGAGTGTATACATGGATACATATTGTCATCACTATCAGTGTATGTAGACAACACCAAGGTCACCATCGACAGTGTGTATTGGGAAAACTATTGTCATCACTGTAGGTGTATGTAGAGAAGACATGATCATGATAGACAGTGAACATAGATCTATTGTTATCACTGTCAGTGTATATAGAAAATACCATAGTCATCATAGACCGTGTTTATAGGGAGAAGATTTGTTGTCACTGCCAGTGTATATAGACAATACCATGGTCATCATAGACAGTGTATATAGGAGGAAATATTCTTAAGACTGTCTATGTATATAGACGATACAATGGTCATCATAGACAGTGTACATAGGGAGAAACCATTTTCATTACTTTTACTGTACACAGACAATCCCTTGGTAATCATAAACAGTGTGTATAGGGAGAAACAATAGTCATCACTGTCAGTGTATATAGACAACACCTTCAACATAGACAGTGTAGATAATGAGAATTAATTGTCACTACTGTCAGTGTATACAGACAACATCATCGCTATCATAGACAGTGCATTTATAAAGAACTGTGGTCTCACCGTCAGTGTATATAGACAACACCATGGTCATCATTGACAGTGTCTATATAGAGAACTATTCCCATCACCGTCATTCTATATAGACAACACTATGTTCATCATAGACAGTATGCATACTTAGAACTATTGTCATCACTGTAAGTGTATATAGACAACATCATGGTCGTCATAGACAGTACATAAAGAGAACTACACTCGGCGCTGTCAATTTATATAGACCACACCATAGTCATCATAGACAGTGTATATATAGAGAACTATTCTCATCACCGTCAGTGTATATAGACAACACCATGGTCAAACATAGACATTTTATATAGGGAGATACTATCGTCATCACTGTCAGTGTATATAGACAACACGATAATCAGTATAGACAGTGTATATATAGAGGACTATTGTCATCACTGTCAGTGTATATAGACTACACCATGGTCATCATAGACAGTGTATAGGGAGAACTATCATCACTGTCATTGAATGAAAACAACACTAATGGTAATCATAGACAGTATGTTGAAGGAGGAACTATTGTCATCACTCTCATTGAATGAAGACAACTCCATGAACCATCACAGACAGTGGTGTATATAGACAACATAATGGTCATCACATACATGTGCAATGTAAACGAGGCAGAACCATTCTCATCATTGAACGTGTATATATGTAGAAACCATGTACATAACTCACAGTGTAATAGGTACATGTATAAACATATGTATACGGTTGGTTAGTTGATTCGTGTTTTACGCGCTGTCAAGAATTTTTCAGTTATATCGCGACATGGAAGCAGGAGGTAAGCAACCTCTTAAACATAGAGGCCCAACCCGGAAATCGAACCCGGGTCGTCGGCGCCGCAAGCCAAGCGCTTAAACACTACACCTAGCCTGCCCCTAGATAACTAACAGTGTAATAGGTACATGTATAAGCATGTATATAGGGAGAATTATGGTCTCACCGTCAGTGTATATACACAACACCATCGTCAACATAGACAGTGAATATAGGGAGAACTATTGTCATCACTATCAATGTATGTAGACAACACCATGGTCCATCATAACGCAATGAATATAATGAGAACTATTGTCATCATTGTCAGTGTATATAGACAATACCATGGTCATTATAGACAGTATATATAGGCAGAACTATTGTCATTACTTGTAGTGTATACAACAAAAGTATGGTCATCATAGACAGTATATATAGGAGAAAAATAGTCATCACTTGTCATTGTATATAGACAACACCATAATCATCAGAGACAGTGTATATATAGAGAACTATTGTTACTTACCGTCAGTGTATATAGACAACACCATTGTCATCATAGACAGTACAATTATAAAGAACTATTCTCTTCCCCTCAGTGTATAAAGAGAACACCATGGTCATCAGAGACAGTGTGTATAGGGAGAACTAATGTCATCGTTGTCATTGAATTAAGACAACACCATAGTTATCATAGACAGTGTCTACATAGAGAATTATTCCCTTCACCGTTAAAGTATATAGACAACACCATGTTTATCATAGACAGTGTGTATAGGGAGAACTATTGTCATCACTGTCATTGAATGAAGACAACACTATGTTCATCATAAAGAGTGTGTATAGGGTGAACTATTGTCATCACTGTCATTGAATGAATACAACACCATGGTCATCATAGCCAATGTGTATAGGGAGGACTATTGTCATCACTGTATTGAATGAAGAAAACACCATGGTCATCATAGACATTGTTTGTAGGGAGGGCTATTGTCATCACTGTGTTGAATGAAGAAAACATCATGGTCATCATTATGATCCTCGTAGTTCTCGTAAAGCTTGTTCCAAATTATACTCAGCGTTTCTACAGATATCATGATTATTAGACAACGCCATAGTCATCACATACATTGACTATAGACAACATCACGCTCGTCACAAACTGTGTTCATACAAAAATAACACCATGGTCATCAATGACAGCGAATATAGACTACACCATGGTCATAACAGACAGTGTATATAGACAAACTCCATGATCATCACAGACAGTGGTGGTATATAGACACTTCATGGTCATCGCTTACAAGGTAAAGACGCAGTACCATACTCATCAATGAAAGTGTATACATGTAGATTCATGTACATCACTAACAGTGTAATATGTATATGTATAAAACATGCATATTGGAGAACTATGGTCACACCGTCTGTGTATATAAACAACACCATGGTCATCATAGACAGTGTATATGTAGAGAACTATTGCCATCACTCTCTGTGGATATAAACAACAGCATGGTCATCATAGAGAGTATACATGGATACCTATTGCCATCATTATCAGTGTATGTAGACAACACCATGGTCATCATCGACAGTTTGTATAGAGAGAACTATTGTCATCACTACAGGTGTATATAGGGAACACCATGGTCATCATAGACAGTGAATATAGAACTATTGTCATCACTGTCAGTGTATATAGACAATACCATGGTCATCATGGACCGGGTATATAGGGAGAAGACTTTTTATCACTGTCAGTGTATATAGACAATACCGAGGTCATCGTAGACAGTGTATGTAGGAAGAACTATTCTTATGTCTGTCTGTGTACTTAGACATTACAATGGTCATCATAGACAGTGTATATAGGGAGAACCATTTTCATTAATTTTAGTGTACACAGAAAACACAATGGTAATCATAGAGAGTGTGTATAGGGAGAACAATAGTCATCCACTGTCAGTGTATATAGACATCACCATGGACATAGTGTAGATAATGAAAATAATTATCATTACTGTCAGTATATACAGACAACATCATGGCCATCATAGACAGTGCATTTATAAAGAACTATTGTCACCATACTTAAGGTATATAGACAACACCATGGCCATCATAGACAGTACATTTATAAAGTACTATTGTCACCATAGTTAAGGTATATAGACAACACCATGGCCATCATAGACAGTACATTTATAAAGTACTATTGTCACCATAGTTAAGGTATATAGACAACACCATGGTCATCATACACAGTGTATATATAGAGAACTATTCTCATCAGCGTCAGTGTATATAGACAACTCCATGGTCATCATAGAAAGTGTGTATAGTTAGAACTATTGTCATCACTGTAGGTGTATATAGACAACATCATGGTTGTCATAGACAGTGTATATAAAGAGAACTACACTCGGCGCTGTCAATGTATATAGACTACACCATAGTCACCATAGACAGTGTATATATAGAGAACTATTCTCACCACCCTCAGTGTATATATGACAACACCATGGTCATAATAGACAGTCTATATTGGGAGATACTTTCGTCATCACTGTCAGTGTATATAAACAACACGATAGTCAGCATACACAATGTATATATAGAGAAGTATTGTCTTCACTGGCAGTGTATATAAACTACACCATGGTCATCATAGACAGTGTGTATCGGGAGAACTATTTTCATCACTGTCATTGAATGAATACAACACTATGGTCATCATAGACAGTGTGTTAAGGGAGAACTATTTTCATCACTGTCATTGAATGAATACAACACTATGGTCATCATAGACAGTGTGTATAGGGAGAGCTATTGTCATCACTGTATTGCATGAAGACAACACCAAGGTCATCATTATGATCCTCGTAGTTCTCGTAAAGCTTGTTCCAAATTATACCCATCGTTTCTACAGAAATCGTGATTATTAGACAACGCCATAGTCATCACAAACATCGAATATACACAACATTACGCTCGTCACAAACAGTAATCATAAGCAGTGTAAATAGGAAGAACTATTGTCGTCAATTACAGTATATCTATACAATAACCTTGGACAGTGTATATATTGAGAAACTATTCTCACAACTGTCAGTAAATGTAGACAGGACGATTGTCATTATTGTCATCACTCTCAGTGTATGTAGACACACAATGTTCATCAAAGACAATGTATATATGGGGAATAATTGGTGATCACTGTCAGTGTATATAAACAAAACCATGGTCCATCATACACAGTGTATATAGGTCGAACTTTAGTTAGCACTGTCAGAGTATTTAGAATACAGGATTTTTCATCATAGACAGTGTATATAGGGAGAAGTATTGTCATTACTGACAGTATATACGGACAACGAAGTGGTAATAAGAACAGTTTACATACACAACAGCATGGTTATCATAGACACTGTAGATAGGGAGAGCTATTGTCAACACTATCAGTGTATGCGGAAAGTACCATGGTCATCATAGGCAATGTATATAAGGAGAAACTATTATCATCATCGTAAGTATATGTAGACATTACCATGGTCATGATAGACAGTGTATATATAGAGAACTATTGTCATCACTGTCACTCTATGCGGATAATTATCATACACAATGTGTAAATGGAGAACTGTTGTCATCAACGTCAGTGTAGATAGACAACACCTTTGTCATCATAAGACAGTGTATATAGGGAGAACAATTGTCATCACCGTCAGTGCATGTTGGCAACACCATCGTTATCATAAACAGTGTACAAAGGAGGATCTATTGTCATCATTGTCAGTAAAGTAGACAACACCCTAGTCATCATAGAAATTGTATATAAGGAGAACTATTGTCAGCACTGTCAGTGTATGTACTGAACACCATGGTCATCATAGACAGTGTATATATAGGGAGAACTACAGTCATCACTGTCGGTGTATATTATAGAAAACACCATTGTCATCATAGGCAGTGTACATAGGGAGAAGTATTGTCATCACTGTAAGTGCATGTAGACCACATCATGTTCATCATAGACAGTGAATTTAGGAAGAAGTATTGTCATCACTGTCAGTATAGTGTAGACAATACCTTAGTCATCATAGACAGTGTATATAAGGAGAACTATTAGCATTACCGTCAGTGCATGTAGACAACACCATGGTCATCATGGACAGTGTATATACTATTTTCATAACCGTCAATGTACATAGATTGTTACCATAGATACTGTATATAAGGCGAACTACTGTCAAACGTATGCTTGCAGCACCATGTTCATCATAGACAGTGCTTACAGGGAGTACTATCGTCATCACTGTTAGTGTACGTGGACAACAAACATTGTCAACACTGTGAGAGTATATATGGAGAACAATTTTTTATCACTGACAGTGTATGTAGACAACACTCATCGTTATCATAGACAATGTATATAGGGAAAACTATTGTCATCACTGTCAAAGTATATGTGGACAACGAATGGTAATAATAGACATAGACAACACCGTGGTCATTATAGACAGTTTATATAGGCAAAACTATTTTCATCACTGTAAGTATATGTAGAGAATTCCATGGTCATTATAGACAGTTTGTATAGGGAGTAACTTTTGTCATCATCGTCCAACACCATTGTCATCAAGTATAGTGTATATATATGGAGAACTATTTTCATCATAGACACTGTATATAGAGAAATTTTTGTCAGTAATATCAGTGGGTGTAGAAAACACTATGGTCATCAAAGACAGTGTATATAAGGAAGAACTATTTTCATCATCGTAAGTGTATATAGACAACACCATAGTCTTCACGACAGTGTATATAGGGAGAACTATTGTCATCACTGCCAGTATCTATACATAACACCATGGTGATCATGCATATAGTGAGAACTTATTTTTCATCGTCGTAGATATATATAGAGACACCATGGTCATCATAGACAGTGTATATAGGGAAACTATTCTCATCACCGTAAGTGTATATAGACAACACCATGGTCATCATGGACAGTGTATATAGGGAAAACTATTGTCATCACCGTAAGTGTATATAGACAACACCATGGTCATCATGGGCAGTGTATATAGGGAGAGCTATTGTCAGCATAGTCAGTGGATGTAGACAACACCATGGTCCATCATATACAGTGTATACAGGGAGATTTATTGACATCACAGTCAATGTATGTAGGGAAAACTATGGCCATTATAACCAGATAGACAGTGTATAAAGAGAAAACTATTGTCAAGACTGTTAGTAAATAAAGAAAACACCATAGAATTTTAGAAACGTTTATATAGAGGAATATTGTCATCACTATCGGTATATAGACATAACTCTGGTCATCAACACACAGTTGGTATAGGGAGAAGTGTTGTTGCCACCGTCAGTGCATATAAGCAACACTATGATCTTCAAACAGTGTATATTTGGAGAACTATTGTCGTCAACCGTCATCACCGTCCTTGTATTATAGACAACACCATGGACAACATAGAAGTGAATATAGGGAAAACTATTGTCATCACCATCGTCAACATTTGATAGTGTATATAAGGAGAACAATCGTCATCACTGTGAGTGCATACAGACAACATGATGTCATCACAGACAATATATAAGGGAAGAGCTATTTTTCATCACTGTCAGTTGTATATAGAAAACACCAGAGTCAAAATGGATAGTGTATATAGGGAGAACCATTGTCATCACTGAGTATATATGGACAACACCATTGTCATCATAAAATGTGTATATATAGGGAACTAATGTCATCACTGTCAGTGTATCTATACGGCAATCTGGTCATAGACAGTGTGCATTGGGAGAACTATTGCCATCACTCTCAGATTCTTAAAAAAACCACTATGGTCATCATAGACAGTGTGTATAGGGAAAACAATTGTCATCGCTGTCAGTGAATGTAGACAACACTATAGGCATTATAGACAGTGTATGTAGGGAGAACTATTCTTATCAATTATACTATATATAGAGAAACAAATGGACTTCATTGACAGTGTATATAAGGATAACTCTTCTTATCAGTATGTGTATATAGACCATGGTCTTTATAGACAATGTATATAGGTAGAGCTACGTATAATCACTGTAAGTGTATATACAGAACCCCATCGTCATCATAGACAGTATGTATAGAGAGATATATTGTGATCACTGTCATTGAATGAAGACAACACCATGGTGTATATAGACACCACTAACATCATCATAGTGTATATAGGGAGAACTATTTTCATAGCAGTCAGTATATGTAGGCAAGACCATTGTCATCATAGATAATGTATATATGGAGAACTATGGTCATCACTAACAGTGTATATAAACAACACCATGGTCGTCTTAGACAGTGCATATTGGGAGAACTATTGTCATCACTGTCAGTATGTGTAGACAACAACAATGGTCATGATCCAGAGTGTATAGGGAGAACTATTGTCATCACTGCCAGTGTATATAGACACCATGGTCATCATACACATTGTTTATAGGGAGAAATGTTGTCATCACCGTCGGTATATATAGACAACATCAGAGTCATCTTAGACACTGTTATTAGGGAGAACTATTGTCATCCCTTTCACTGTATTTAGTGAATACTATCGTCATAATAGACAATGTATGTAGGGAGAACTATTTTCATCAATGTCAGTATATACAGACAGCGCCATTGTACTCATAATCAGTGTATAGAGCTAGACATATTGTCATTACTTTGAGTGCATATAGACAACACCATGGTCATCATAGAACCATCGTCATGAAAGAAAGTGTATATAGGGAAAACTTTTGTCTTCACTGTCAGTGTATGTAGACAACGCTATCGTCATCATAGTGTATATAGGGAGAACTATTTTCATAGCTGTCAGTATATGTCGGCAACACAATTTTTCTCATAGACATTGTATATATGGAGAATTATTGTCATGATTTACACATTATATAGACAACACAATGTTTATCATAGACAGTGCATATCGGGATACCAATTGTCAGCATTATCAATGTATGTGGACAACACCATGGTCATCATATACATTGTATATAGGTAAAATTATGTCAGCACTGTCAGTGTATATAGAAAAACACCATGGTCAAGATAGACAACTGTATACAGGGAGAACTACTGTTATCACTGGTCAGTGTATGTAGACAGCACCAGAGTCATCACAGATAGTGTATTTAGGGAGTACCCTTTTCAGCACTGTTAACGTATACAGAACAAGATGATCGACGGTGTAATATAGGGGGAAATATTGTTATCACTGCCATTGTATATAGACAATACCATGGTCATCATACCGAGTGTGTACAGACAATACTATAGCTATCAAACACAGTGTATATACACTGTCTATGATGAAAATAGTGTTGTCTACATACACTGAGAGGGATGACATATGGAGAACTATCCTCATCACCGTCAGAGAGCACCATGGTTAAATAGACAGTGTATATAGGGAAAACTATTGTCATCACTGTCAGTATATGTAGATAACGAGATGATCATGGCAGGCAGTGTATATATTCAACCATAGCCATTACTGTCAGTGTATATAGAAAACAACATCGTCAACATACACAGTTTATGAATTGAGAACTATTGTGATCACTATCAGTGTATTTAGACAACAACATGGTCATCATAGACAGTGTACTTAGGGAGAACCATTGTCATCACCGTCTATATATGTAGAAAGCTACATGGAAATAACACACAGTTGACATGGACAACTTCATGGTGATCATAAACAGTGCATATAGGGAGAACTATTGTCATCACTGTCAGTGTATGTAGATAAGACCATTGTCATAGCAGACAGTGTAAATATGGAGAACTATTGTCATCAATGTCATTGTATTTAGACAACACTATGGTCATCATAGACAATGTATATAGGAAAAAAGGGAGTTCTCCCTAAGTACGCTGTCTATGATGACCATTTTGTTGTCTAAAGGTCATCACAATCACTGACAGTGTATGTAGACAACACCAGGGTCATCATTGACAGTGTAGTTATGAAGAACTATAGTCATCAACCGTCAGTATATATAGACAACACCATGGTCATCATAGAAAGTGTATATAGGCAGAAGTATCTCATCAGTGGTACGTAAATTTTGACAACACTATGGCCATCGTAGACAGTGAATATGGCGGTTATTATCGATGCGGTGTATAGGGAGAACTATTCTCAAACACTATCAGTGTTTTCGAAAAACACCATGGTCATCATGGTCAGTGTATATAGGGAGAACTATTGTCATCACCGTCAGTATATGGAGACAACACCATGGTCCTCATAGACAGTGTATATATGGCGAACTCTTGTCATCAACGTCAGTGCATGTTGACCAACACTATGGTCATCATAGACAATGCATATATATGGAGAATTATTGTCATAACTGTCGGTGTATTTAGACCACACCATGGTCATCCTCGACAATGTATATAGGAAGAACTATTGTCCTCACTGTCTGTGTATACAGAATACAGCATGGAAAGCTTAGAAGGTTTATGTAGGGAGGACTACAGTGCTAATGAATGTAGGCAACACCATGGTCATCATAGACCGTGAATTTAGGGAGAACACTATTGTCATGATTGTCAGTGTATGTAGACAACACCATGGTTCTGATAGACAGTGGATATCGGGAGAACTATTGTCATCACTGTCAGTATACGTAAAAATCGACATGGTCATAACAGTGTAAAGATACAACACCATGACCATCATCGATAGTGTATATAGGGAGAACTATTGTCATCACTGTCATTGTATGTAAAACAAGACCATGGTCATCATAGACAGTGTATACAGGGAGGGTACGAATCAATGCTTTATTGCTTAAGTAGAAAATCCTAAAAGATTCTTCTCCGTATACAATAAATCAAGACATTAACACAAAAATTTATTAAAATGATAAGAATAGAGATAAACAGTAAAACTGATGTATGCTCCCCGAACGGCAGTTATAATACAGGGACTTGATGACTCAGTTTATATACAAAATATCAGTAAAACTGATGGATGATCAAAGAAGCACAGCAATAACGAAGGAAATGAATGACTCAGTAAAAAGAAAATCACTGTATTAATTGATGATGATTTCAAATCTCAATGTATCATATAGATATCCAACTTAGTGAACTGTAGAACAACAAGTGATCACTGTATCTTAAACTAATATGAGTAAGCTTGAGCTTGATTAGTTATGAAATAAAACTTGTTATCGTGAACATGAACTGTCAGAAATGACGTTGAGTGACCTTTGTCCAAAACCCCTTAACCTAAGTAACATTTTGGTGAAGTATGATCAAACTATGATGCAAGGTGTAAAAGATATAAGTACTTCATGGTATTTTAAGTCATAGTTAATAAGTGACATTGACCTTTCAGAAATGACCTTGAGTTAACTTTGTCCAAAAGCCCTTAACCTAAATAACATTTTGGTGTAATATGATCGAATTATTATGAAAGTTGTATGATATATAAGTACATCATGGTAAAATAAGACATAATTAATAACGGAGACCTTTGTATTACAGAAATGACCTTTGTCTAAAAGCCCTTAACCTAAATAATATTTTGGTGAAGTATGATCAAATTTCTGATGAAATGTTAAGGATATATACGTACTTCATACTAATTAAAGTAATAGTTAAAAAGAGAACTTCAACTTTAAAATTCAGATGAAAGGTAAAGGAGATATGAGCTCTGACAGACGGACAGACACACAGACACGACAGCGACTATATGCTTTCCCGAAAGATTTACGGAAGCATAAAATTTTGATAGACACTCTTTTTTTGACAGAAACAGTGTTTGAAGTTTCATTATCATGATTCATTAACTAAAGGGGGTGATAAAGCTTGAATACAGAATTTAATGGATAAAAAAATATTAAACTATGAAGGTGGTATTTTTCTCCTCTAGTATGGTGTTTAACCCATAAAGTAAAATAGTGAATAAAATTCGCATCTTCATAATTTGTAATCAATGTTAAATACGAAATCTAAGAATACTGCCGAAGTCCTATATATGTCTACGAATTGATCTAGAGTACTTCATTCCTACTAAGTTTTATCAATCCTTTAGTGGTTTTTCAGAATGAATTATTAATTATAAGTTTACAGGCACTAGTAGACTCAAAACAAATCATTAGCTCAATGTCAACAATAAGGATGACATTTTAATGAAAATAGAATATTACAACTAAATGTCATTAAATCAAATGTCAAATGCCACTGAATCAAGGGTTCCAAATTTTAGCAACAGTCATAATGAATCCTAAAATAAACAAGATATGGTTGTGAAACACTATGCCCCAAGTGGCAAACCTGAATTTAGCATAAAGGTCATGGCCAAGTCTCGAGGTCACCGACCTTGGTGTAAATCTTAAAGGGCTTTATCAGTGGAGTATGTATGCCAAATTTGAAATCTGTACCTCTCACAGATAAAAAGTTATGGTGAAGATTAAAGTTGACAACAGACAAACAAACAGATAAACAGGCCAAAAATATATGCCACCAATCTATGGATCCTGGGGCATAAAAAATGTGAGTCACTTATCTTTCTATACAATAATGAAAAGCCTTGTCATATAGGAGAAATCAATAAAGTGTATTGTCCGTTCTTGAGAAAAACTCTCCCATTTCTTCATGACTGACTAAATCTCATCATGATCAATTGACCATACAAATAAGAACAGCTTGAATTAACAATCCTTGCCCAACGTTTATACGAATTTTTTCATTTCCGCAGACTTCTTAATTAAGCAACCGACTCACATTTTTAAAACTGGTCTATTGATCTATAACAGAGAATATCTGAATGCTCTACCTCTTACATTTAAAAATAAGTAACTATGTAAAAACTTTTTAAAAAGCAGGTCAGATTCTAAAAACCAGATCAAAACTACAAAGTACAAAATGAAAGACAATGACATATTTAACCAATTTGTGAAATAAAATACCCCTTGAAGTTTAAAAGAAACAGGCCAAGTTAAACTAGATTATTAGTAGGTCTACCATGGACAAATGGATCGATTGATTATTTCACATATATGCTGACAGCATTGCATTGCATACAAATTTAGACCTTTGCAACGGACCCATCAAAAGCAGTGAGGGATCTTTTACCTGCCATGCCTATCGCGATACGGGACCTTGGTTTTTACTGATCCATCTCAAAGACAGAAAACTGGTGCGCCCAGGGAGTGAGTCGAACCCAGGACCTCTCGATCACAAGCTGGCACCCTATCCAGTTAGGCCACACCGGCTTGAGGCGAATGGAAGTCCAAGTTAAAATTACATGTGCAATTGGTACTAAATGAAAGCTCTGATCCTGAAAAATCTATATTGAATTATGAAAGCTCATCTCTCATAGTTTAAAAGGTACAGCCAAGGTTAGAGTTTTTGAAGAGAATGTCAAAATGCAAGGCTAAGATCACCAAGTCAAAGGCCATGGGATCAAAAAATTTCTGACTCTGAAAAATTAATATGTAATATAGAAAAAGCCATATTCCTTATGGTTCAAATGGAATAGTCCAGGTTTTGATTTTTGGAAGGTAATGTGCACTAGGTCAAAAGCCGATGATACAATGAAAGCATGATCCTGTTGAATCTGTTGTGAAATGTGAAAGCTTTTTCAAGGTTCAAAGATAAAACCCAGTTTTGAGTTTTTGTTTTGGTGATGGGAGTTGACATATGCTTTCCTGGACTTTAATGGTAAGCAAAATAAGAATGAACACGTATGCTGAAAAGTCTGTATAATTTAATGCATACAACATAAATGAGAAACTGCACAGGAAAAATATCCTCAAAGAAATTTTGATTGCAAAAAGTTTAATTTATCTAATTGACAAACAAATTCTTCTGGGGCTACCTGAAAATAAATAATTTAAAGAAAACATGTACATGATTATACATTCCACCATACTTGACAAAGAAAATAAAACTTTTCGGTAATAATAGTTAATAATAAATTCCATCTACAAAGATTTTCAATTTCTTTTTCCATTTGAAATGATTTATATTTCAATTATACACTGATATCACACTGACTTAACATAGTTAATGGGCATTAAGGTAGCAAGAGTATGTCATCACAATTATTTTCATTTCCTAATCAAATCAAGTTTACAATACTACAAAATTAATAAACATTCAACAGATAAATATTGGAATAGAGTACAATTCTTAAAATACTTCCAATTCATTTGATGACTGTGGTTTTTATTCTCCAAAAACGGCCCCATTGTGATGAACAACTCCAACTCTAGATCTGTATTTGTAATTTAAAAATTACTATATTAGAATGAAACAATATACATACATTAACTTACCAGAGGGATACACAGTATAAATCAATGTTTTATGAGAAGAACACTGTATAAATCTTCATTTATTTATCTAGACTTCTCAATTATTTGCTAAAGCTTTTTTGGGTTTTTTTTTAATTATTTTGAGTGAACTGGTTCTGTTATCTAAAGTTAACAGTTTTAATAATTTTTATAACTGTTACATTTTAAAAAGCTGACACTGCCAAAATATGACTTCAAGTTTCAGAATGTCATTTTAGTATATAAAATGAATTAATCAATCTAATCTAGTTAATGTGTAGAATGGATAATATATTGGTATATATGAGTATTTCTAAAATGCTTTATGTATGGGTAACTACAAGAGTATTTGAAAGCGGCAACAAGGCAGGCTATACAATCAGGTTTGTTAACCCCCCTGATTAAAGAAAAATTATGGAGCAAGATTCAACACCACTGCTGAAGAATGGCATGGAAGAACTAACAGACAGCTTAAACAACAGTGGGAAGACACCGCTTGAAACTACTGTTTTGAACATATAAACCATTCTTAATTTGCTCTGGAATGAAAGGAGTTTTCACATAAGGAGTGAGCATTTCAGCATCTTGCTCTTGTGATGCCGACATCTGATCACCGTCTGTCATTTTACAAACACATTCAACGAGAAATTCAGGAATACAAGGAGATTCTTACAGGATTCATCCCACGAAGCTTTCAAGTCTAAACTTAACACCTTAATACTCTCATATACTCAAACCAGCTTGTATAGCCAAGATGAAAATATTATGCAGGGAATAAGAAAAGTAAAACAAAAATATCCTGCCTGAAAATTCAGATTAAGGGGATAGAGAACTCGAAAAATAATTCATCAAATCTTTTTCAACTTCTATGTAGTTGAAATAAACTTTCATTCTGATAGCTGACATTGCCACAATATTACGTTTAATTTAAGAATGTCATTTTAGTATATACATATTTACTGCCTTTTACAAATTTCATAAATCTAATCAATTTAATGCGTAGAATGGATTATATATAAGTATATATAAGTATTTTTTAAAATGCTTATATGTATGGGTAATTACAATAGTCATTTGAAAGCAGCAACAAGACAGGCGATGCAATCAGGTTTGTTAAC
>CM068584.1:49813707-49977345 GCA_035048485.1 Pteria penguin | reverse complement strand
CAATACCTGAAATAATAATACATTTAAAAATTATATTCTGGTGGTTTATTTTTATTTTTTGCATTAATCTTGCTACATGTGATGGGGGCAAGTAACTTGATTTTAATGGTGCAGGTTGACTTTTTCCATTGTTGAAGTAACGACTACTATAAAATGTTTAAAAATTGAAATATATATTCACCCAGTTAAAAATGAAATAAGACTGTTGTAGTACAGTTACCTGGGAAGAAGATCATTCATGATGGCAAGTTTTACAGCTTTGATCAAATCCATTGTCATCAGCATGCAGTGTAAGCTCCTGTAGTAGTCTCTCCTTTAGGGGATGAATAAGTGACACTGTTGGGTTCCTTTTTGCAACAATTGTAGTTGTTGCCATCTTCAGAGGAGCCAGTACACAAACTACAGATTCCAAATTTTTATTGTCTTCATCTGACAAGGTTACCAGATATCTTTGATAATTTTCTTTAGTTCTTTGGTGGTCCAGGGTTTGCAAATACAGCTGCTTGTTGTTCTAGGTACCTCTTATCATGTCATAACTAGAATTTCCAACGGGCACATACATCCTTATTCATTTTGTTTTGCTTAAGGACCCAACAGTTTTTGTTTTTTTTTTTTTTTTTTCCTTTTAAAATGTGCCGTTGCTGATGTGCTTCTGTGAAATTGTGCAACAATTTTTCGCCACTCTCCCCAGAAGTCTTTCCATTTTTCTGACAGATCGGCCCCGACTTAGTAGCAAGATTAAGTGTGTCGGCCAAAGTAAGGTATGTTTGGTGAAATTCCAGCTGATATTTTAAAACCGCTTTCTCATTGTTGGCTGCAGTGTCAGTGCAGACTGCAGGGCCCAGTACCATCCTTTTTTCTAAGTCCCATTCAGCTTAATGTTTTTATCAAAAGCGTCTGCAAGATTTTCACCTGGTGTGTGATTCACTGAACATTTTGGTTTCTAGGGTATATGTGATGAACTTTCCAATCTTCAACATCTATGAAATGAGCAGTGACAGCAATGTAATTCTCCGTAGCTCTAGATGTCCACGAATCTGTTGTTATTGCTATGCATGTGGCTTTTTTTAATTTCAGATTCTAACCTTGTTTTCACTTTGTTGTAAAGTTTGCAGGTTATAAACTGTCTCTGCCTTGTGTGTCCTGCTAGGGATAGCATATCTAGGCTCAAAGGGTATTGAGTAAGTTTCGGAAGCCTGCGTTGTCAACAACCGAGTAAGGTCGCATTTCACATGCAATAAAAAACACCGATTGCATGGGTTAACACTTTTTGACTTTGTGCTTGAATGATGGTAGTTGCTTTAAAAATAACGCCTGTTTGATTGTTGATTGAGTGGCTGATGTGGCTACAGGTTTCGGTGATTTATTCAATTCATTCGCTTTCGTCCTTGTGCTACATGGACCTTGTCAGTGATTGCGTATAATCCAATGCCGTGATGCCTCGTCAAATGAGTATTTTAAATTTGAGGTGTTGCCGTTGCTGTATGGGTATGTCAACAAAACAAGTTTTGCATGTGGTGGCTGTGGATTCCTTCTCTCTAAACCCAAAGTGCTTCCACACACTAGACCGGTTTGAAGCCGGCGGATCCCTTAATATAACTTTCCCACTTTCTTTTGACGCTTTTTTCTGTATTGTATATCATAACATCACAAGGTAATGTAAAGCCGCAAGCGATTGGTGTAATATAACTCTGTCGACCAGATCAGAGATCGCCTTTTATTAAATATCTTTATATTGGAGTTGCCTCCCTTAGAACAGCAGACCATTTACGCGATCACGGTAACGAATCGTTAAAGTGGCTATCACTGTTACCGTTTTTGTACCGAACCGAAAGACGAAAATACCGCGGTCTCAACTACACCGCGGTGTATACCGTTTCACCCTTATCATTTACATTATCTTAATTTGGAAACGCCGCCATGCGGCTGAAAATGTCCAGGTGTACTGCTAAAAACATAATGTTTTTAATCTACCTATCCTGAACCCATTTCAGTCATTAAACTAGATCGTTAGATATAACTAAAGCCCATTACACTACAACAATCCGTTAAACCTTCTTATTTATATTCTTTACCTCCTTGACAGCTCTTACAGAGTAAAGGTCAGGCAACTGTTACATTGGGATATATTTTGGTAACCGATAAGTATACAAACACTTTACACAATTCCAATTCAGTTAAGAAGTCCTTCGTAAAGATAAAACAATGCATTTAATTATCAAGTTTTCTAATATTACATTCGCGCAGCCATCTTGACTTCTCGGAAGATACAGAGGTGGTTATGTTTCGTAGCTTTCCAGGTGTATACCAAATGGTTCTGATATCAGAAACTAGTTTCCATTCTGTATTTAACACGGCGGACGCTTATAATGTTTAAAAAAATTAATCATTACCAAGCAAAAGTTCTTAAATGTTGCGACATATTATTTTATTGTTTTAACGAACATTACCTTCCTGTCAAAGCTTTTAATTGTACTAATGAAAAGGGTTAAATGTCAAAAAAGTTTCTTTAGGACACACAGTTATTTTCGTATTTTTGGGCGTATGAACGTCACCCTTTATTCCCTTTGCAGTGTGGAGCTCGTAAAGTTTACTCCTTAAGGTAACAAGAGAATGTACTTCTTAGCAAGGATCTATTTAGTTATTGCCAGACTTCAGTTTAAAGAAACCAAGAATTTATGAATCAGAAATGTAAATGCAGATTTGCAATATAATGATCTTTGACTGATTTTTGACCTACTGACCTAAATCGGTAGGCTATAAGAATATGAAGTTTGTCTAAAATTTCAATCAAATAAAGATCGTAAGCACAAAAAGCAATTTTCTGTTGCATTCACCTACATGTATGACCTTGACCAGTAACCTACTGACCTGAAAATCAATAGCAAAAATCTTATGTCCTAGGACTATCAGTCAAATTTCATTTAAATTGGATAATAAAGAATGTAGAGTATAAAAAGCAAAATGTCAATGCCTGCCCAATATCCAATCCTTCCTCATATTAAGAGCAGAGTTTTGCAATTTGGCTAATATATGATATTGTTTTACATAAATTCTATTATCTGAACATTCCCATTTAAATACAAGAGGTCCAGTAAGGCATATATTTCTCAAGTGAAAACCATTGCACTTGTGCTGAATGATTATATCGTAATTGTTGTGTCTAAGAAAAAACCCCATTTCGACACTATTCTAAATAACTCTGATGCCTTTGGCTCTCTATATGCAGTGGTTCTAAAGCAGAAGGTTGTCAAAGAAAGGTACCATATGTGACCATTTTTGCATGTGGTGGTTCCACTAGTCCTATAGACGGAACTAGACGAAGAACAACTACACTTGTAGGGGAGATTGAGAATGCCAACCCTACCATGTTTCATTTAAATCCTTGAAGTGGTTCTGGAGAAGAAGTTCAAAATGTGGAAAAGTTTATGGAGGAGGATGAGATAGAAATGGACAATGCGCTATGACATAGTTTGATTTCTACTAATTCCTGTGATTTTAGTATCTCTAGTTCCAACTTTGATAAATGTTCTCTCAAAGACAGATCTGTCTCACTAACTTCTTTGGAACGATTCTGGTAGCATGGTAGGCTGAAATGTCAAGAAATAAGATTGCTTTAAGGACAAAATTCTAGCACATGTTTTTATGAGTAAGCTAGTAGTGAGATACATGTTAAGATATTAAAAGGTGGTTTGACATAATTCAAGTATTTTAATCTATAACAAAATGCTACAAGGACACAATGTGACTATTATATGAAATGTTTTTGACATTATTGTTTATAGATTTTGACTGTGTGTGCAGTTAGCTATGCAGAAGATGCTTACCCCCAAAATAAAAATTGTACTTCTGTCAAGGGTATTTCAGAATTTCAAACAGTTCTCCTTATATTCAACAAGGAAATAGATTCGTTTACTGTAAATGTGATACTACAATTTCTATAACTCCAGGTAGTTAGGCCCATCGCAAATGACTAAGTTCAAATTAATCAATATGCGTTGTTTGCAATTTTCGCATCAATAATTTATCGGGAAATATTCTTAACATGTAAATCAAAATCATATCATTAGAATATTCATTTCGTTTTCTTCTCATTTCTCAAATTTCATCTCATTTGGAGTAGAAATAAAGAAATTAGGGCAATTTGAAAATAGCTAAAATGATTAAAATATCTAAAGATACCGCAGTGGTACAGCGAGATGTTTATTTTGCCTTATAATTGACGGCGCGCTTAGAATCAATGAGCATAAAAGCGGTATGTTCACTGGCGTTGTTTGGGGTCATGGTTGTATCAAATCCAGTGAAGTGAGGTTTTTTCAGGTAGATACGTCCATTACCTGAAAACAGCTGATCGTCGAAGCGAAAACAAAGTGCGATGCGGGCACACGTTAGTTTTATATATATATAATTTTCAGTTTTTAATTTATTTCTACCGGCCCATAATATGCGATAAGTATGTTTCCCCCGATTCATTTGATACCATTTTAATAAAAATATACCTAGAAATGACTACAAACATTTGAAAATAAAAGATAGCGTCTTCCTCTTTGCCAAAACAACGGTCCGCCATATTGTTTTCACGAGTCATTTGATTACATCGATATAGATAGTACACAATCGTACATTATATAGTTCTTAAATAAGAGAACACATAACAAAAACATTGTCTATAGAAGTAATTATGATTATCTTATTTGTGAAAAAATTACCCCGTAGCTATTATTTACAAAGTTTTATTTCTCAAAAGTTTCATTTCATCATTCTTGATGTAATTTAAAGAACAGCGTGGGCTAATACTTATGGACGATTTTTATATTCGAATTGATAATTATTGGTATTTACATTAATTAAATATTGGACGATTTCATATAGTTTACTGTAATTTTGTAGCACTATTAATACGATTTTACACGTGTTTCCTCTGACTCGGGGCGACCTCCACGTATTGTCGTATAGAATTATGTACAGAAATACACAATTCAATGTAATAAATACCAAGGCATATATTGTGCGATGAAATAAGACATCATTTCATCTTTAGTTTACATTGACCCCACTGTTTACAACTTCAGACTTACAATTTAATTGTAGATAAGTCTAGACCTCTGCGAAAGGAAGGTGGGGGGGGGGGGGGGGGGGGTTAATTTTTAAATATTTAAGGAAGACATTTTTTGTTAAAGGAAAAATGGCGAGACTAAGAGCCTCTTTTGATTCAAATGATTTGGTTTTAATCTTCTTTAATTAATTTTGGTATTTATATCAGTGGCGAATCCAGAATTTCCGAAATGGGAGGGGGGGGGGGGGCGCACAAGTGAAAGTCCCAATATAAACCAAAATACTCTGCCAATTTAGGGGCGAAATCTGAAGATCTATAGCGATCACCTGTCACCTGTGCGGCTAAATTATTACGTAATATCACCTCAACCGGCTGTCTGACCCAGCAAATATCAACCTTCATTTCGTACAGCTTTCAAGATATTAATTAGCGATCTTAATAAACTGGGTATTCATATTAATGAAAGACAAGGACTAATTATCAGGTTTCCTGTTAATTGTGGATTATCATGAAGGAGACATAAGGAACAGGAATTGAAATCTACCAAACTTTACGACAATTTGTATTTATGAAGAGTTTATTTTTGAGATTATAACACTTTTAATAAAAGTTTTTATGTTTTTAAAATAATGAATATAATACATATAGTAGATTAATATATATATTAAAAAAAAAAAGCTATACTATGATAAGTTAAAAGGTATGCGATATTTTTCACATTTTTTTTTTACCTGATTTAGGTAAAAATGTTTTGGCTTATACAGAGCTTATTTTTTGTCATACATTCTAAATTCCTTCAAGTATCCTTATAAGTAACCATTTTAAATAAGTTTTTACATTATTATGAATCGTTGTATAAGTTTTTAGAAAAATGACCTTGGACATTTGGACTTCGTCATTTTCATCAAAGTAAAAAAGCATTCTTCGTTTATCTTTTTTCGTAATACCTGTAGTACATAAAGTAGATTAATATAAATAAATCACAAATTTTATGCATAACTGATTAAGTTATACACTCATAAAACTGCGAGATTGTGCATTTTCATTTGCTTGAAAAAGGTGTGAAAATGCAATATTGTCCATTTTCAAATCCTCATATCTTGTAAAGTACTCGAGATAAACCGATGAAATTTTCAGTGTTTGTTGACTATAAAATATGCTTAGTAACTTATTTATTTTTTTGGTATATTGTGATACAAGTAAATTATTTATAGGTATCTAAAAAGTGTATCTCATGTGTTTTTAAGGAAAGTGTTTGGGCCTCCCTACTCCAGGGTTTCATTTTTGACCAATTTTCACATGAAAGACAATCAAATGTAACAAAATTCAGACAGTTGAGCTGTTATGGACATCACGCTGCTACTCAGAAGTAAGCAAAATTACAACCCCACAGTTAAAAGAAAAAGGTCTATAATATACATTTATTAAGAAATTTGTTTAGTTATCTCCCATAGAGCCTCAAATTCACCAGGTCTTCAACGATTATAACAGCAGAAGTCGAGCCTCAATCATCATTGCTGTTTGTCTGAACTTAACACTATCTGCAGTTGCTGGATTAAGGTCTAAAGTCTGAAGTTTTTCCACCAGAAATGAGGACACAGTAACAATATTTCATGATGTGGAAGTTCTTTTCTCTTATTAAACTGTCTCTCTGAAAGTATATACCTCGCCAGTTTGTTAACTTTCACGCTTCATTCATGTTTCATGAGAGTTTATAAACTCTTTTGCTTCTCTTTTGTAAGCTTTGATTGCCTAATTTTATTGCTAATCCTTTCTTAGATGACATGAGACGCATATCAAAACCAGCGTTTACAGCTGTACTTGGATGTTTAAGATCTTCATTCTCAGATACTGAGCAAAATCGTAATAGCACAGTTAATTACTGTATCAAAATTTGCAGGGATTAACATTTCGCTCATGGTGGATTTCTTTGCCAGTTGTTTTTCTAAAAGTATAAAGGAGGCGTGCAGCTAATCTCATATGGAAACTGGCATAGTATTTTTCTTTTTCTTTTGTTATCTATATTTTTTAGAAACCAAGTATCTCCTAATGCTTGAATGAGATTGTCAGACATGGCAATATCTGCAGTGTTATCCTTTTTCATGGACGGAAAAACTTTTCTTGGTTTTGAAACATTCCTCATCACGTCTTGCTGGGCAGGATTTCTGATGATTTGTAAGGGATTTATTCAGATTTTAACCATTCATTACAATTAGGACCATGGACCATAATCATTTAACTTAAATGATCCAGGAGTTCTTCTTGGTAGTAGAAATTCTCCTGCATTGTGTTTTATGACTTTCATATTATGCAGGTAATTTCCTTTGTTTCTTACCAATGTCATTTTCTTTGTTTAGTTTAATGTTTAATTCTTTTAATTTCTCCTTATCTGTTTCTGTTGCTCTAAGGTCTTTAAGTCTCCTTATGTATTTCATTTGCTCTTGATTACAATGTCTACGTTCTAAGTGACTTTGAATGTTAGTGTACATTTTACAGCAATATAAACGGGCATGCATGCAATCATAAACTCTGTTATGTTTGGATTTATCATTCTCCTTTGTTAAATTTTTTTATGAAGATTTTGGGAAATTTCTCATCAAAGATACAGTCTTTGTCATCTAGTCCTGCTCTTTTGCATGGCAGATCTTCCAAGTTAAGATCATCTGTATCATGTGTTGATGATTTAATGGTTACAGGTATGAGTATGTCCTTTTCATTTATTTGAGCATTGTCAATTTTTATCAGATTCTTCACATTCTTCCAAAACTTTATCAATATTGCTGAGATTCCATTCATAGATTTCTGACATAGCATCTTCCTCCTCCTTATCATCATCATCATTCACTTCACTATCACCGGGTTCTTCACCACTACTTCCAACAATGTAATCTGGGTCTTTTCATAGACATAAAGGAAAGGGACCGCCGACTACGTTATGGCGGGAAAATATGTTATGTATTTTGCAACGCCATCACCGGCAGTTACGGCACTCTAAAGAACGATAACTCTTATTTAAGCTAATCTAAAGATAATCTGTCCGTTGACCAAACAGAATGGGAGATAACGAGGAAAATCAGGAGATCAGAACTGTTTTGTCGGTAAGAATACTTTTAGATTACTTCTTTCACATAAAATGGTTTAAATTGAAGTCTATTTTGAATGTAAACGTGATAAATCTGTATATTTAGAGTGTTTTAGTTCGTGACTTTCGCTTTCGACTTCCGAGTTTCATTTTATTTTTTAGACTTGAATAATTTTGTTATAAATATAACTCCTGGCACAGGGGCTATAAAATAAATAATTTGGCCAATAATTTTGATTCAAACATTAACATAATAAATACGATAACACAATTTGATCCTTTATATCGGATATCAGGAGATCGACTTGGACGAAGTTGCCTTTGACTCCTACGACAACGGCCTGCACCATCTCTGAGTAGGGAAATTATCATATTTAAGTTACAGAAGTTGTGCAGCGTGTGGTAAAGGCAATCCAGGGAGACGAATGTTTACCAGAAACAATAAGTTGTCATCTGGATTCAGTGGACAGTAAGTTTTTCAATCATAACTAGTCCTCTATTATAATGGTCTAGCCTATGCTATCTGGGATGGGACAGGTGAGAGGCCAGGGCAGAAAGAAAGGGTCTGGACAGGGGGCATGGGGACAGGAGGGTTGAGAAAGGAAAGAAAAATATAGAATGCCATGGGATATGGTCTTATACTTTTATTTAATATTTTAAAACATGAAAAATAATGAGGCATGATGCCCAGGGGGAGGGATATCTCTGTCCATCCATAGACATAAAGGAGTGGCAGGGTGAGAGTTAGGGAGATGTTAGGGGTGAGAGGGGAGGGAGGTTATAATGAAAACATTACTGAAACTTACTCTATCAACTTGGATATATAGTTACAATTACTTTTATTTAAATGTATATGTTTTAATATCTGAAATGTATAATATATCAACTTCATTTGATTTATGCATGACTTTTAAGTTTTATTTCTATTTTCAGTTGTCAATCATCTGCATGCTTCATTTTTAGTTTCCATTTGTGGCTACTGATACAAGTGCTGAATATGACTTGTAACTAAAATCAAGCTTTTCATGTACTTTATCATTTGTTGCAATTACTTCATCAGTAATCCATGTGTATTGTCATCATGTAAGAAATAGCACAAGGAAGGAGTTACAGTTAACAGGCAATCGACTGTTTCATTTATTTTCTTTCTGTTCATAAATTCATCAATTGTACATAATATATGTAGTTTAAAAAAACTGTTTGTACATTTTTAGTGTATTGTAATGTATGATATATCTGACAACACTTATGAATGTGATATTCGAATTAGATTGTTAAATAAGGGATTACAAACCAGACATTCTGAAGTAAATGTGTTGTCTATGTAGTAAATTGTAAACTTGTGACGTAATCAGCTTATGAAAATGTTATCTTTTCAGTTGCAGAGCTAACATCCTGCCTAAGTGGAATTAACAAAATTATTCAAGGAGGGATATTTTCTGCAGCAATAAGAGAAACAGTCTTGGAGGCTGTACCAGGAATCAAGCTCAATTTTTCATTCTGCCATCAAGCATATAATTTCGTCACCACCACTATCCTCACTACTTTGCCTTCAAATTGCAGAAGAACTGATAAGAATAAACATGCCTATGCCATCTGCTGCCTTGATACAACCAACAGATCTGACCACAGATGAAGTTGATATAATAATTTATATCGCTGGATTTGTCTTATTTCGCTGCAAACAAAACCTTCAGCTCAGAATCTTCGTGTTTGAAGATTGTTGATAAACTTATTGATAATGATGGCAATTCTAAAATGATATCTGTTAAATCAAGAAGTGGGTTAGTTCAGCCAGTGTCGAGCATCATTCCTTTCTTTGTACTCATAGAAATTGAATTTAGGAGCTCTTGTTTGGTGGAGTCATTGCCAATTGGCAGTTTACAGTCATTTCAAGATACAATATGCAATAACAACAATATTTTAGATATTTTCTATAACTGTACATACAGCATAGAATCGGATATGTCCCATGAGAAAGTATTATTGTATTTGTTATCCATCTTTTTTCATGTCAGATGCAATGCCAAGTGTAGACAGACCCTGGAGAGATATCTAATGAAAACAAAAACCAGTCGAAAACAAATCTCTCTCCAAAAACAGATAAATCAGTAAGAACAAAAAGTAAGATTAATGACGTCTTGTTTTCTTAAGACTGTTTGAAATTGTTGTTGATCTTTTTTCACCATTTCTGCCAGCTGTATTGCCTTTTGGAACAAAGTTGAAAGCCAGACTTCTTTGCATTTGCAATTTGTTTTCTTGGTAACTGAAATAAAGTTCAATATTTATTTTTATGAACTGACTAATTACTATTTTGAATCATGGGAAATTATCATTTGATGCCAAACATATTTAATATGCAGGTAAAAATGTGTCATGTGACACCAATTTCTTTTATATTTTACTTTAAAGATGGAAGTTTGGTAACCATGTATCCAATCATAATTTGACATGAATACCCCTATCCATATAGTTGCTAGGTGCAACAGATTCCAAATGTTAATTTAGGAATACATGTACATTGGACAACCGAAATTGTCAATTTTTTACAAATTGATATCACATTCTAATCTAGACTATTGACATGAGATTTATATCTGTATCATGTTTGCAATAATTTCTAGCTCGGCGGGACGAAAGTACAGAGAGCTAAAGTCATACCACCGGCATTGTCGTCAGTGAATTAAACTTTAACCTGGGGCTATAACTTTTGAACTATTGGAGACAGAGCTTAGATATTTCACACATGGATACCTTGTGACAAAACCTTTTTTTGTGACCTTGACCTTGGATATTTTTGCCTTTTTACTATCAAAAACCTGTATAGGTGAGCTATGTTGTCTTATGACAACTATGTTTTGTCATATAGTCTTCAAACCTAAACTGATGTAGAGTTGGATTTTCGTGACGGGAGCCTAGACCTCTTTGACGGCCAAAATGTTCTTCTAAAGGATCCTGACAGAAATCCTGACTTAGTACATATGACACACCCTGACTTAGTAGATACCTGGTAGCCTCTATGAAAGACTCAACTGTGGAGAAAAATGATATTCTCATGAAGATTGTGAAGAACATTCTTTTCAAGTTAATCTGTCTCAACATTAAAATTTAACATATTGTTGATAATAATAAAATGTTATCAGACCAGTAAATTTGTTTCTTCCCAATGTATTCATACCAGAAACTAAACCTAAATTAAATTTTTATCATATATCTGGGATTCTGTGTTATATGGACTTACCTGTCATAACCAAACCTTCATGTGTTTGATAGGATATGAACATCTTGTTCTGTTCTGCTTTGGTGAAACTAGGACGCCCCTGACAGATCTGAGCCAATGCTCGAAATAAGCTAGGAATTCTGCACGCAAAAACTATAAATAAAAAAGAGGCCAATATTGAGTTTTATTATAACATCACACATGAACATGTCAATGAGAAAGTTAAACATCTACTGACTAAATATTTTTTCATATGAAAAAATAGCCAAAATGTATTGTCCCAATATGGTTGATGTAAAATAAAAGTAAAATATTGCTGAGTTCAATGAGAGGCTTGCTTACATGAAATCTTGTGTCATTCATAGATGTGTAAGGAGCAAGGTCTGGCTTCCTTTTCTGTGTATGTTCCCTCAGTGACCGGACATTTAGGCAGTCAAAGAATCTATCCACAAGTGAGAATAATGTTGCGGTTTCTGTCATTTCAGGGCCATAATAACCGCATTACTCGTGAAACCGAGTCACTCAATACCTATAAAATGTATTTTAATTTCATTCATACTGTTTAACATCATATAGCTTTATGGATGAATTGAAAAAACAGTCTTGATTATAATTGTAAAGTATACTCAATAATGTTTTTGTAAAGGAAGATGACATAGATATAATATGTATGTGAAGACTGTTAATACTTAATAATGACCATGTGACCTTGACCTTTGCCCTACATTTGAAACTTGCTTTATTTGAATTTTTTAGAATCATCTCAATAATAACCAAGACAACTGTATACCACAAATCATTTGATTTATTATCATTATTATAATGAACAGCATTGACTTGATCAATTCATATTTTATAAAGAAATAAACCATTATCTGATACATGTACGTACCTGTGCAGCAAGTCGGACACTCATCCTAGATGATGGTGTGAGATGAACATGATCATATCTGAGTTTCGTACGGTACAAGTGTCCCTGTGTATCATCATGGTAAACCCTCTCTACATGAGACCATAAGATGTCCTTCTTGTTGTTCTGTACAAAAATATAGTATTAAATTAAGGTTTATTCTAGTCAAATTGCACTTGTATAAGGTTTGTGTAAGTCCAGTAAAGCTCCCTCAGCATAAGATATATGAAATACTAAAATTATCTATTTTCAGAATTATATATTGCTAATCATACCCATAGATATTTTGTCCCTCCGGGTCGTGATTTCTCAATGTTGTTTCGGATTGTTTTCACAAGGTGTGGTACATCTGAGAAAAACCACACATACCGGTCCTCCTCTGAATATGGATTAATAGCTCGATACACTACAGGTTCTTTGCCAATTCTGTGAAGCCTATACAAACGCTGATTCGGAGAAGCTTTATCGCTCGTGGATGATATAACCTGTGTAAAATGTTGATTAAATTTAATAAAATGACTTACAGCCTTTATGACTATTTGCCATTAAATCATACATGTAAGTTGTAACTATATACATATAGAGACAGTGTGAACTTTTTCACTTTAATAAATCACTTTTGCTAAATAACAGATTTATATACATGTGTTAACTTTTTATAAGTAAAATGAACATTGAGCACATGTATTTCGAATTATTAAAGCTGATGGAAAGAAACAATTAATATGCACCTTCAATTTACATGTCATCTCCAGATAAGCGATTGACTTCCACAGCAGAGGATACAGCTCATCTGCAGTTGCGCTTCTGGTAGGAAAATGCCCTATTGTTGTCTTAATGTGTGAGTTTATCCCGATGACCATAAATACTAATACATATGTTGCTATCTGCAGTGTTTCATCCTGGAAAAGTAAGAAACTTAACATGTACATTGAGTTTAAAAGTTTTAAGGAATAATATTATATAGAGAACTAATGACAGTATCATGAGTATGTAAAAATTGTGTGTCATGGGCTTTCATATATAAAAACTTCTGCATAATTCAATAAAAGAAATAAATATTTCAAGAGGTTCATGCACAGAGCATTAAATTTGAATATAATACTAGCATAAACTTTAAAAAGTGGCTACACTGAGTGATGGTGTACCATATTTATATAAACGTCAATACATGTAGTAACAGTTTTGTATTTGGTGAAATAAAAATTAAAAATTAATCAACTTTTATATTACACACCTGACCATTAAATGTCCAATTTTCTGGATTTGTAAATCCCACCACGTTTCCACTCCTTTTGTCGTACACCAAATCTGCCTTGATCTTCATTCCATCGTGTAAAAGGGCGACATATTTCTTTTCAGGTGGTAACTTTGATGCAATATTTTTCAGTTCCTGAAAAAATGAACACCAAGAGTATATAGTTTATAGTACCTTACATACCAGGAGGATTATTTTTATAATTTATATACAAGGATATTTAAATACTATACAATGCATACAACAACCTTATTGTACATCAGATACCTTGAAACACAACTACTAATACTATCGCATGTATAATTTGCACAAAACTTAACTAAAAATGGAATTATGTCAATTATAATTACTTACCTCAAAGATATGAGGTTGAAAACCAGATTTGGGCTGAATGTAATTAGTGTAATCTCTTAATGTTGATTTATTAGGGAGTCTCAGAACACCTGTATCTCTCAGAGCTTGGTATGCTCTAGAACTCTGATACTGCAGATATATGGCATATCTAATCATCATGGGATGCCATCTCATTCCCTTTGGGCTGGTGTTAAATGCCTTCATTTGTTCTTCCCAAAAAAGATCCATCAACAAATTTCCATGCGGTTTATTCTCTAATGTTGCAAAAAAGCCCTTCTCCTACATCATCAGAAACTGTTGTATCCATCTTCTTGGTCATTATTTGCAGTTGTTTTTGAAGTTTTCGGTTATCTGACCTGGCAGCTTTGACCTCTTTTACAAGTATTTCATGGGATAGCTTGGACAATGGTGTATTTGGATGTACTGTCGATTGCTTGGACTGGCACTCATTTGTCTGAAGGGAGCGTAACAGACTTGTACATGATGGACATCTAGCACCCTCCTCTGCATCTCGAATACTACCTGTACATTGCTTAGATCTAATTATGGATATAATTGTAGGTTTTCCATTTAGCACTGACGTTGAGACATATTTATACCACTGATTAGAACACTGATTATATTTTGATGCATCTTGTATTCCTGAACATTTGGTCAATTTGTCAATTTCACTCAAGAATTTCCTTATGGGTATTTTTTTCAACAGAACTGAGAACATCTCGTTTCACCACCTCTGAAAAGGGAAATCATAAAAAGATAATTTAAATTTATGATATACATATATGTAGTTGCATGATGACTAATTAACAACGATTATAGTTGGTGGTTTACAGGAAGGAGGGGCGTCGCAACTCCCCCTTCCCTTTTTGAGATTCCTATAGATTATACCTTCCAGAAAGAGATGGAGACAAAATGAATAATATGATTCTTAATAGAAACTCAATCTGTCAAATGCCAGGAAATTGCATCTCTGGACTTCAAATTTTCAAAAATTTCTTGGGGAGAACCCCACCCCACCCCATCCCTGTTTTCTTGTATATACCTTGAAAAGTATTATTCACTAAAACACGGCAAAGTTGAACTGTGATAAATGCTGGACCAACCCCCCCCCCCCTTTTTTTTCAAAAAGCTGGACCCACCCCTGTTATGTAATTATTTATATCAAGGTAAGTGTGTTATTTTGTGTATACCTATTAATTCAGGTATAAATTATACAATGATTGATGCATTATATAATTACATCAGTCATTGTAATTTATATCTGCTTAATAACGCATTATAACTTAAGACTTTTGTGCTAAAAGGGCGTAGGACAGGGGGGGGGGGGGGGGAGCACGTGCCCCCAATTAAAAAGTGGGAAGGGGGCACAAGTGGGTTTGTGCCCCCCCACATTTTGACGTATTTTTTTCACACAGTTGCAAAAAATGCAAAATTATCAAAATGCATGTTTAGCACAAGTTGTGAAAAACTTTGCTTTGTTTAAATAATGATAATCATGGATATACTTGGAATCCGTATTTATTCAGTGCATAAAATAATGTTCAGTTGCGAATAAATGCCTTTGTAGTTTACTTTGAAGGCTTTTGTTTCTGTTTTTTTTTTTTTGCTTGTCAGAAATTTCTGACAGGTTGTGCCCCCCCCCCTTCCCCCACTTAAGCTGGCGGAGCTACGCCACTCTGCTATCATTAAATTCGCTCATTACCTCCAAATCTGACAGTGATATCAAGTTGTTCATCTATTTGGACTGTTTTTATCACACTTCCTGTCAGTGGATCAAACTTGCCAAGAATCACCACAGAGTCATTGTACTGAAGTTTGATCCAGTCTCCTATTTCTCCGCGTTCAATGTCACGTTGTACCTCTGCCAAAGACAGATATGTGACCCTTTCTGGTACAGGTGGAGCTGGACGAGATGTCTGCATTAAATCAATTAGTATATATTACATAACAGAAAATTATCAAAACTGAAAATAGCTTAAATATAGTAATCCCATTCATTTATTGTAATCATAACAGTTTTAGCTCACTCACATAAATGATTTAGACCAACTTTGGTCTCTTGTTAAGGAGTAATACATTAAAAAATCTTGCCCTCCTCATCCTCACAATGTCAAGGTGTAATCTCGACCCCTTGACAGTGTGAGGATGGCCCTCCCTCTGTTACATGTGCTTCGTGTGAAATATTCTTCACCGATCCTCAAATGTAAATTTAAATTCAATAAATTCATGAAATTTTAAATTCATATCATTTGAACGCATTGGCCGATCCAATAGGGAACGAGGGGGTACTGACCCCTCCTTTGAGATTCTTATAAATGACCTTTTAGAGAGAGAAAGAGAGACCATGCGTCTTTACATAATATGTATCGATTCGAATTTCTTAAAGAAATAATGTAGATTTTTCAAAATTTCTAGGTCTGCCTATAGATGGAACGTCAGGAAACTTTTTATTATCTCTCAATAAAGGTAAATGGGATCATATGATATTATAAATATACCTTGATGAAGAAAATAATGTGTTGTTTGTCTGCTAGATATCAGGATACAGGAATGGAACAAACATTGGCAACAAATATGAAAAAACTGTAACAAATTGCAAAATTAAAATAAAGTTAATGAAAACACATTTATATTGTATGTGTAAAAACAAGTGATCAACATATACATACTGGAATCTTTCTGGGAGGTAAACAAGTAAACAAGGCGTCTCCACAGATTTTTTTGGCATATGCAATGATGGAAGTGCACCAAGCACAAGCTTATATCCTTTGCCTATAGATGAACAATATCAAAAGAGAAATAAACTACAAATACAATCTGGATCTGCCACTGCATAACTTGGTTATCACTACCTGTTTGTGAAACTCAATTTCTGACAGTTCACAGACACAGGGGAATCGCTGATACATGTACATTGTTGTTTTTGTAAGAAACTAGTATGCATCAGCAATATTTTACGTTCAACGACAACGAGCATGCAACTTCTTATTTTATTTATCTGTTGAAATATTAATAGAAATCGAGAAAGATGCACTGACTAGATTTATAAGAACATTATATTCAGAAAATTACAACTAGGTCTTTTATTGTACAAAATTGTATGAATCTTGTTGTAAACTATTAATGAAAAAAGCATGTTAGTTTCTGCACTTACCATGAAATAGCAAGTCACTCCTTTCGAAGTGAATCGAACAAATATGGGCCGTTGCCGGATTGAAGGACGGGTCACATCTATTCACTGCTGCAATCAGCTGTGATCTCCATTTGGCTTGTTCAGGTCCTTTAGGGAATCCGAAATAACTTACTCTTTGTAAACGTTCAGGAAATAATGCCGATGTTTTTTTTATTAGAGTTACTGCAACCCACAACGCAACAGTGATTCCCACCTCCCATTCCGTTTTTATAAACAATGGAGTTACTGTTCGTGACCGAGCGTAACTGCCGGTGAGAGCGTTGCGAAAATTGGAACATCTCCAGTACAAATATGTAGAATGACGTAATGAGTCGGCGGTTCCTTTTCCTTTATGTCTATGCTCATGGTAAGGGCTTTTATTTGATACTATGCCTTTTGATCTAGTGACCATACCGTTACACATTGACCCACTTATCAAAACATGAACTTTGATCTAATATACATTTTACATATATATTTAACATACCTTAAGAACATGCAACTGATGTATTCTAGATGTCGTACCACATCTTTTGATAATATGTATTTCTCCTTATCGTTATCCCAATGTGACGGAAGTCTGTAAAACTTATACCATACCCTCCTCATATTTGTCTATGTTGTCCTCATACAAAACCATACTTTGGGCTTTCTCCCACAAATTGTGAAGGGAAGGATATCATTATCCACAAGGGACCCATAGGCATCATGTGATCTCTTACCAAGATGTTGTGTACAAAATCTGGGTTGAAGTACTCATGTATTGTAAACCCTGGTATACGGTATATCCTTCATTACCAGCATGGCGTTGAAGGATGTTCTACTAGAATATTGCTGTGAATGCATAAATGTGCCACGACTTTACACCAATGCTATATTTATTCCTTATAGTTCCCTCTGTTTCATGAAATTTATAGGGGCTTCAGGTCCACAATGTCTGGATACGGACAACTCCCTAAACATCTAGCCTACTCTATCCTCATTCCAAATGAGCAATGGATATATTCTGTAACATTAAATGCTTTTAATTTTGCAAAAGAGATCTGTAGGAAATGAAATTGATCTATTTTGAATGATTATATGTTTCAGCACCAAATGTGATGAAGACAGAGATGAATATTAAGAGGCTTGTGGAGCATTCCAGAAAAGTTTATCATCATCAGTTAGATTTTGTTCACATTTACTGTTGATTAATAGTGTGTAATATTGGAGTCCTCCACATTTGCAGAAGTTGAAAATTTTGGTAGAACGAACACATGCTATCAAGTATATCATCATTACTAGTCAATGTAGAATTATTTACATGAATCAGTTGTTTTATTATATTAGAAGTTTGTCTTTGTGACTATAGTCTTAAGAAGTATGGCGAATTCTTTACGCCTTAATCAGCCCCATTCGCTTTTGATCTAATTTGAACCCCTTTAGACTTATTATCGAGCAGTGAGGACAGCTCGGATCCCCATTTCAAGTTAAATTCATATCGATGTCTATGTTTTCTTTCTCTTCCATTATTAAAATGCTGTTTTCCTTATCAGAGATTACTTCCTCGGTATTTTTGCTCAGTAAGTAAGAAAAGGCTACAGTGTTTGCCATACTTCAATAATTGGCAGTAACGTTCAATGTTCACTTTAGATAAAGCTTAATAAGCTATCAAGTATATCACCATTACTAGCCAATGTAGAATTATTTACATGTTTCAATTGTTTCATTATATGAGAAGTTTGCCTGTGACATTAGTCTTAAAACATGTGATGAACACTTTTTCACCTTGTTCTGTCCAGTACCCTTCTGATCTAATTTGAGCCCGTTTAGACATGTTATCAAGCAATGATGACAGTTTGGATTCTAAATTTCGTCTTAAATTCATATCAATGCCTATGTATTCTTTTTCTTCCATTTTTGAAATCCCTTTTCCTAACGTTCAATTTTCACTTTAGATCAAGCTTAGTAGGCTTCGGGTTATCCCCAGCAAACATGACCTTCACAGTTTCAAACATCCAACATTTACTGTTGATAAATATTCCGTTCTATAGGAAACCTCCTCATTTGTAGAAGTACCGGTACATATATTTTGGTAGAACGAACACATGCTATCAAGTATATTATCTATACTACTTCGTGAAGAATTACATTCATGTTTTAATTGTTTTATTACATTAGAAGTTTGTCTTTGTGACTTTATTTTTAAAAAGTATGACAATTTCCTTTCACCTTGTTCTGTCCAGTTCGCTCTTGATTTAAGTTGAGCCCCTTCAAACTTATTATCGAGCATTGATGCCAGCTCAGATTATCAAATTCTAAAATTCATATCGATGTCTATGTATTCTTTTTCTTCCATTTCTGAAATCCTATTTCCTACTTCACAAATTAATTACTTGGTATTCTTGCAAAGACAGGAAGAAAAGGCAATAGTGTTTGCCATCCTTCAATGATTGACAATAAATTCAATTACCACTTTTAATACAGCTTAATAATCTTCAGCATATCCCCAGAAAACATGAACTTGACAGCTTTAAACAGAAATTCTGAAATACTTCTTATTGCATTTTGTTACTGCACTGATATAAACATTTCAAAACACACTTAATTCTGCTTAAACTTATGACTTTCCTTATAATATATATGATGCAAGCATTCCAATAAATGATGTCATCTTTCAATGTTTTAAATTGTGTTCTCGCCATTCCTTTGCATCAGAATAGGTAACAAATACCTATTTCCTAATCAATACTTCTGTATTAAAATTGTGCACATCGCTTACTATACATGTCTCATCATATATATTTCAGCCGAGGTGTTTCTTTTCTTACTTTCACTTTGTAAGGACACAGCGCCACCTACAATTCTTTTTATTTAGGTACATGTATCTTCACTACTTTTTGTCCGATTGGAATGAAATTTTCAGCATTCATTATAGAAAAGGAAATGCAAGATTTTATGTCACTCCCTCAATTTCGTAGCTCTACACCGAAAAAGTTTACCTTGACCCGATTGCTTTCAGTTCAAAAAAAATATCTCAATTTCAGATTTTATAATGTAGGATGAAAGATTTAAACGCCCTGATTAGCAATGTGAAAATTTTTTGAAATCGGACCATAAATAAAGTCACAATGAGCGTGGGAAAATTCGCTATGACGTCATCAAAGCTAATTAATTATTCATACGCTAATATCCCTCTTACTAAATGAGATATCGGCATGAAATTTTATATCTAAACATAATTCCACCTTCTTAATCTAACTCTAGAATGAAAATGGCATGCTGCCAATATTTTTGAAATTATTGGAAATTTTCGAATCAAATCTTTGGCGAGGCCTAGCAACTTTATTTGCGGTCGGAGTCTGATCCTTTCAATAGAGCATTCAAATACCTACCAGTAAAGTGTTCTCAGATTTTCGCTAACTCTTATGGTTTTCGAGTTATTTGCGTTTGAACACGACAACCCCCTTTAAATTGATGTTTGTGACGTCATCAACACTCATTAATTATTCATGTAATGTTTTCGCCTATAGCTCGCTTATTGAGGAAGAAAAAGGTGTAAAATTTGGTAGCATGATAACGAATGAGAATATCTATCGACTGACAAGAGGGATTTGGCATGGTGCCAAATTCTTGATAATGACGTCATACTTTGTAAATGACATCTTATCTCCCTTATTTTTCATTGGATCGAAGCGGGGACGGTTGGAATCAATTCAGCCAACAGATTTTCGATATCTCTTACCGTCAAATTTCACCATTCCTCAAAATACACTTTTTAAATTCAGGAAGCCGTGTTTCCCTTATTTATAAAGCTAGTGGTGTGAAATTTGGTAGCATGATACAGAATAAAAATATTTACCGACTGACAAGTAGGATTTGGCATGGAGCCAAATTCCTGAACATGACGTAATACTATTTACATGACGTCATAGCTCCCTTACTTTTCATCCATTCGAATCGGGAATGGTTGGAATCGATTCTTCGTGAAAAATAAAATGTATATATTCACCTAAAGTTTTTTTTTCCACATCCCTTACCGTTTTTAAGATATTTGCGGTCAGATTTAACGGTTTCACAGTCCTTTCCGCATACATTGGGGCCCAACAAAGGGATGTGGTCCCAAAATATTTCTTCCTCTTATTCCCCGGAGAAAAATCTTTCATGCTGAATTCTTCATTTTCAATCCAAGAACAACAAAAAGCCAAGACATTTGGTCTTAACTTTTTCATCTGAGTCTTGTGAAACCTTCTTGTTGGCTCGCCAACAAGGTCAGCTCTAGTTATTGTTGTTGTTATTTATTAATCTTTTATTACTCAGACTCAAGCGACTAGAGTCATTGCTACAACAACAGCTTTGATGGCATTATCGACAGCATCCATAGGTATGTATATAAAATATTGATTTTGATACCTATATCAAGAAACTAACTGACAGAGTAGAAATGAGGAGACCTGCACTGCTGTTCACAGGCTGATATCACCTGATTTGGCACCCGCTGAAGCTCCAACAACATATGAATTAGTGGAAGCAAAGAAATCGGAATTCTCTTTGGACTAGATGTCTGGTGCCCACCTTCCATTGTTCTCATGTAAATAAACGATTTCATCAAATATGCTTGGACCATGCGATAATCCTTTGTTTATTAGCTTTCGATTTATTTTCATGCATGCACAAAGTTTATCATAAAACATGGTTTGGTCATAATTATTAGTTCTTTTGTGTTAATAGTCTAATAGATATATATGATCTTTAAAATAAGTTTAACGACTTTTATAAATATATACGAAATTACTTATTAAAGTTGCCAACAGTCTAACATGATGTATCAGATTTTCCGCTCACCCTACATGGAGAACGCTTGAACTTCATAACCAATGAAATTTAGCGAACCGTTCGTAAACACACAATCATTTTAGCATCCCTTCACTTGCATTCAGGACGCCTACCAAGAGCGCACAAAACTTTCTTTTCGGAATTTAAACGGTGGATTTGTTTTCCATTTCCTTTCACGGCGATCGACGTCTTTCCTTCGAAATAATCAACTGAACCCCGGACGGGTAAGTAAATTGAATCGGCTGACTGATTTACTTCCTTCTAATATTTCTTTATAAACCAATTCCATCATGTCTGATCATTCACGTATCAGAGTAATGATCATTGGACAATCTATTGTGCGACGTTTCAACAATATTCTTAGAGATGATCCCGATAGCAGGTTTGAAACACATATGGGCCTGTCAAATACTCATCTCATTCAGTTTAGAGGTAAAGGAGGAAGACTCGCAAGTGACATACTTAGGTACGAGGGTCATGCTATTGCTAAATTCCACCCTCATATGATTATCCTTTTGATAGGGGGTAATGATGTAAGACAACCAGATTCTGCAGGCGAGTTGGCATCTAAAATAGAAGCTATAGTAAAAACCCTGCACTCCCGATTTAGAGTCAGCAAAATTTACGTCTGTAAATTGCTACCAAGATTCAAGCAAAGGCATAATTATAACAAGATTGCAGACGAGGTCAATAAATTACTATCAAGTTCACTTCAAAGATTTCAGTATAGTGGTTTCTGGGATCACAATGGTTCGTTCCCGTCCCCCGCACAGCTATCTTGCGAAAGCAAATTCCTTTTAGACGGCGTCCTCCTTAATAAACAAGGTAATGTACATCTGTACCGCAGTTTAAAAGGGTTGATTATCTCAAAAACCAAACGGCAAGTATGATGTGCTTCTGTTAATTTGGCAGCAAAGTAGGCAATATCTGTCGTTAAATAATACCAAACATTCAATTCCTCTTCTTGCTTGAGAATTGAAATGCATTACACATTCGTTTTTACATAAAATTATCATCTATATATTTGACCCAGTTGGATTATCACAGTTTATTTTCCCTGGGTATTTTCACTGGACTTCGGTCTTTAGACCTCGCTGGAAAAATCGCCACTTTTGGATTGAATTTCCTGACGTGTTTTCACGCGTCAACTGACCGCCTCGCTAAAAATGTTCTGACATTTTCTGAGGATCTATTCTTTCGTTTATACCTTAAGGACTTTTGATCAGTCCACTATTCTCGCTGGAATATTACCCATATGGGTTTTCATCCTGAGGCACATTCACTTCTATTAAGAACACTCGCTGAATTTGATTCGATAATTTCCGAGTTTTTGAGTAATACTGAAAATTGACTCGTTTAAAATATCTATATAAACATCGCATTAAAACATGCATTACTCCTACAAACCCAACTAATGGTTTTTACAGTATACATTTAATCTGCTTACTTTACAAAGCAATGCCTTATCGTCATAGCTTACAGAATGCTTCATATTTACTGATACATTCATTCGAATAACTATATCGACTACAACAGGATCTTAAATGGATAGTAGCGATGTTAACAGTAAAGAATATTTTTCATGAATTCTACCGACAATTGTAGTATAAAGGTCAAGTATTACTAGTATTACATGGCAAGCAGCTCGGGATTGGTCAGGTAGCATTTAACAGGCGACATAGCGGTCGTTCATTTTGCAGATACTCACTAAAGTTTTATTTTGCTTGGCATTAGCTAATACTTTGGCGGCTTGAAGCCTCTAGTTTTGTATATTTCTGAAGTATGCCTCCTAAGAGAAAACCAAAACAAGCAAATTGGAACCAGTTCAATCAAAAAGCCACGACGTGACAGCAAGGCAAAGTCAGTACCAACCCGCACTACAAAATCGCCCGATCATCAGGGTTTATATCAGAACTCACTAATAGAGTTACCCAAAGCAATATGTTAAAAGGAAGTAGTAGAACTTCAATTAATTTACTACGAGAAATTAACCCTACCAAGCCCTCCCCAATCCGAGGTAGAGGAGCACGTGGTCGAAGCTTCCGTCGTTAGTCATGTAGAAAACATAGCAGGTACTTCCACGGGTTCTGTCAGTACATCAATACCAATTGAGTCTAAGGTTTCTGATAAGGTCGGGGAGCAAATATGGTGCAATCAATTCATGGACATGAACTCTTTATTGTCTAGTAATAGTCACCAATCTAAATGCAGTAAATATTCACTGCAGATTGATGAGTATGACGATAGTGGTTTCACTGTCAAACAGATAGAGCAAAATGATCACAACAAACATGATATCCAATCGCTCTCAGACTGGGTCACAGCATGGAATTGATATGCTGCGATTTATTGCTCCAAATATAACGATAATTACTTGCACCATGCGAAAACATATGGAAACTGTTAGAGAAATTGCAGATGTTAAAGGTGACTGGACCTCTGGCAAGTCGAGATTAGGTGAACTGGGGTGGGGGCATCCACATGGAGCTATATGTGAACGTGCGCTTATCGGGCAACGCATCAACTATTACAGCTAACCAGTTGGTAGGAAAACGCTTGAATGTATCAATTCCACTCTGGCAAGGTCTGCAATACTGGCAAAGCGCGTAGATACCAGCACTCCTGTTTTAACTGTGGTTCGTTTCACCCCTTTTCCTCTTGCAGTAAACCTATCCAGCGGTCCTTTCCAGTACTTGACAGGTTCCTCACTGGAACCAGAAACGCCCCTTCTAAAGTCGTCCAAACAGAATCAAAGCCCTCAAGTTCCGCTAACAGGGCCAACCCCAATAAATTAGTAAAGTGACTTCTCGGATATCACAAACAGGAATCCGAGTATTTGAAGAATGGATTTCGTATTGGATTTGAAAGGGAAAATTTCTCCGATATGAACTATAAGAATCTTACATCTGCACTCCACCCAGGTATCGTATTGTCAAAAATAAAGAACTCATCAAAGGTAGGGTCATACCATTTCCTGTATTTCATTTCTCACCTATTGGCTTAGCTGAAAAGGATGAGCCCGGCGAATATAGGTTAATTCAGGATATCAAATAAAGAAATGGAATTGTCAGATAATAATGAGTATTCACTTCTTAGAAATGCAGTTGTAAGCAGACTGATTTTATAAGAATAGAATGCAGCTTATCATAACCAATGAATTGATAAAAGAAATAGATTTAATAACTGGTGAAATTACTAAGGGACTTCTATGTCAGTATAAATTAGCTAGTGTCCATACTTCAAAAATTAAAAAAAAGTATCCGTTACCATCCCAGAAGACTGCTGGATAGATAGATATATTATTGTTTCACGTCGCGCCGGGACCGGGAATATTTCACCCATATGGCGACGATTACAATTTAACATATATCAAATTAAAATGAGGGCTTGGCCTGTAGGAAATCACGGTTGGTGACGTAACATTCATTCTATTTAGGCATTTCTGGCGAGAAACGGATCTGAATACCGATGCGTGGGTCACTTACGAAGGAAACTTTACATTTGGAACATAAAAATCTAATATTAGATTATGGGAACATCCAACCTATTATTATTATTTATCTTTTGATTTCGTCCCTTTTTTTTCGTAGGTCTTAGAAAATCCGTGACAGAAACTCTTTTCCCTCCGAGTGTGGAGTAAGTAAAACAAAATTCTTTGATGAATTGTTTAGCATTACTGATAAACGGAAGAACAAATGTATAGTAATTTTTTAAATGCCGTGTATATAAAATTCAAAGTTTTTTTTTTTTAAATCTCAGATGTCCATACCAAGGGAATCTCAAAATAGCAAACGCATGACTGCAATGGAAGAAAGGTTGTCTGAACTAAAAATGCAGAACCGGCGAAAAAATATATATATAAAGTCTAGTATGTTTTCATATATTGCAGTATCAGGCGGATTTAATGTGGCATCCCTGTTAGAATCGCCCTGTCCAATCGTCAACTACTTCGCGAGTACAAAAACAAAACAGCTAGTGTGGTTTGATGATAACATAAGACATCTGTAGCAATTTTCACATCGATGTTTTTGAAATAGAAAGAAATCTAAAACCGAGACAGTGGTTATAATTTGCGATGTCGAGAAAGCGACGATTAGCACATTGGTATACACGGCAATAATGAAAGGAAAAAACGAATTCTAGATAGTTTAGTATCATCCATTGAAAGCTACAAGCTCAGGCAGAAAGAAAATGATGAATGCGGACATAATCTAAGTTTATTTGATATGTCGTCAAGTGTAAATAACACTATTCTCAATCGAGAGCCAGAACGTTTATCTTCCACTCCATATACATCGCTTTACTGTTAGCAATAAATATCACTTATTAAACTCACAGAAATCGTCCAGAAAACATGAAACCACGTCACAGACGTTTTATCTACACCAAAGGTCAAGCAAACTTTTTCTCTAAAAGTCCACTATTTCGGCAGCCGTTGTATACATTCTCGTGATTTTGGTTCATTAAAGTCACGTTCATTAGTTTCCCGTACATTTCAAAACCAGAAATATCATACTGAAAGCTTCCAATTCTATTCGAGTCGTATTAAGGTTAGTCTTGAATCATCTACCATGGCTAACAAATCCATCTTAGTACCCTACGACAAACATCAAAGTTTACTTCACTCGAGCTCATAGTCTGTACCGTCCATATTTTGTACGGCCACATTTACTGGAAAAGTTGCCATGCTATGTCACGCCAGAAACAAACATTCCACGAGAACTGCTTTAAAAAATTCAAAACTTCCAAGGTGAACATCGGAAAGGTAATGAGGTCTCCAAAAAAGAGGAATGGTATGTGCAGCTCATATAAAAAATGATAAAGGGAAATACGTAAACACACAAGATAAACTGTTCAGCACTGGGATCATTAATTACAGCACAGTCAATATTACTAAACTTGCCGAGTAAAAATGATGTCGATTTCTCTTGAGCATATAGAAGTTCAATTGTAAATGCCTTCAATGACACACACATTGGAAAAAACCATCAGTCGTAATGAATGGATAAAAACATTTGGCCATTATCACCACCGAGGGATGGAAGTACGACAAATGCAGAGAGGAGCCTGTCTGATGTATACAATATGACGTCTTGCATGATTATACTTGATTTTTTTTTATTTAAAGTCAGCTGAAAGAAGTACCTGTGACATCGTTTTTACCACAACTATATGAAGCTATAAACAAAATATCTTTCCACAAATAAAACCATGTTTTCCATCATGGACTAAAATTTCTATGAGCTATCTTATTAAAGATGCGTCTGGCATCTTGAAAACACATTAACTTATTGAGACACAAGAAAAGTATCATGAATTACAAAATATCGTTATTGTGTAAAAGCTGCTCAGAACGATATTATTATTATTAGTAGTAGTATTACATGTACGACAGACTGAGCTACGTAAACCACAAAGCTTTCCACCAATTGCTGATGGCATTAAGCTTGAAAAATATACGGAAGATAGATATTTGTAGGGTTTTCTTTGTGCTCCGATGTATTACGTGTTCATATTACACATCTGCAGCGGAAAATATTTCCATATCATGTAAAAATAAAATCGTTTAAAAGCTCTGACCATGATACATTTACGAGGCTCTGAAAATACATGTCTGCTCCATCGCTCTCGATATTTATCAATAGAGCTATGTCTGTTAAACACTTTTAAAAAAAAAGATTAACTCCGCGTCAACAGTAATACGTTTTACGGTGTACGGCGCCCTTTGAAACATATGTCAGAACAACCATCGATACGAGTTATCGCTCTTCTTATACCATGTAGCAATAAGACTCTCGTTGTTTGCATTATGTTGAAATTTACGAACGTTCATGGTGCACATGTAACACACATCAATAATGTGAAATCGTCAGTGTTTCATAATAATAATTATAATAATATCGAAATTTGGAATTTTAACTATTTGCATATGATTATTTTGTTTATTATTTCCAGAATGTCAAAACGATGCGTAGATTGTTATGAGACGTTTGATAACAGATGAGTTGATTGCACATCAAGAGTTACACGAGATCGAAAGTCAGGTAGGATACTTTACATACCTGATATTAGTAATTTCGTATTAACGCCTTAATGTAACACGCAAGTACTATAAGGGGCAGTCATTGTGACACTCACTACAATATACCATATTGGATATTTTATAGACTCATGGGATTCAAAGATGAGACAAAGTGTTTCGAATGAGGAGTAAGCGTCTTCTGTCTGGAATGTGTCACCCGAAACAATTAACAAAACTGAAATACCACGATATTAAACAATTTCAGCCCAAAATATAATGTGATCGAAAACCTATGTAGACAATTTTCACTTTATGTTATTTCAGATTTTTGACGATTGGATTCCGAATGAAGAGCAAAAAATTGCATGCAAAAGATGTCAAAATAAGAAAGGTTTGGTCCGACACGAACCAGCAGAACATTCCGACCAACGATTTTAACTGTTGTCAATGTGGTAAACAGTTCAAATACAGATGTGCAAAACACGACACGAGAAAATCTTGTCAGGGCAAAAAGAAAGAATCCACCAGTGCAAAGACTACGGTCATGTATTTAGCTGTAAGAGTTCGTTGACGAGACACCAAACAGCCAAGCATTCGGAAAAACGTTTTACATGTGACAAATGCGGTCGACAATTTAAATACAAAAATGATAAGAAAAAACATGAGAAGTCCGGTCAAATATTCGAATGTGGACAGTGCGGGAGACTTCGTTCAAATAGCTTTAATCTGGGATCTCACGAAGCCAGTAATAATGAGACGTCGAATAGACAAACATTGTAATTCTCCATGGCCTTCGACGTCAAAAATCTCCAGAAAACCCCAGATTTCGCTGTATACGGTGCACGGAAACGTTTCGATAACCGTGGCGGTTTCTACAGAAATGGCATGAGAACTCGCTACCAAACCGGAAGTGGATTAAGACCACGACCGTGGCCAACAGACGGTCAAGCTCCCTGGATCAAGGATGGTGGAACACTGGACGAGGGGTTAAATGAGGAGTGCGAAAACTAACGAGCCATTGATCTTGGAACGGCACCAATTGGGTCACGTGCTATCCACATTTAATCTGCCGGTAGATAATACGGTCACTCATACCGATGTAATTCAAGCCATTCAAGATATTTACGACAGATAGCAGCGTGCTTTTCGACTGAACCTTGTCTTTGGTGTAATACTTCAAAATAGAGAGACGAGAGCTTATCGTTAATTTAAACCATACGGAAACGTTGCAGTGTTGGACAAACCAGCTTACATATCTAAAAGATCGGACATCGACAGACTGTCAGAAATGGATATGATGGCTGAATTATTACGTAACAGACCCAATACGAAATGGATTCCTGTTCTTGTTACCAACGTATGGTTCACCGTATATCACACTAATTTTCCTTTAGAACGCGGACCTCTACCGGATCACAAAGGAGAAACCTTCTATCATCTCACTTGAATATGACCGACATACAGGGAAACCCTCTGGGGAAAATCTCTGCTTTCCGTTGTCTCGCATTGCACAAAGGTTACGATGTCAAAAGTCTGGAGAAATCGACGCACCAGTATTACGCTGGATGGAAAGAAGTCAAAGGCATCCATCAAAACGATTCGTTCCAGGGCGTATCGTTGGACGAATTCCCCGTGTTCGAATCACTGTTTAAGGTCGATCTCGAGGTGTACTCGCTCGACGAATCTGGCTTCGCTCGGAGCATATTCAGGTCAAGAAATCGTTTTCAGGACACTATGTACCTCAATCTACACGAAAAGCATCTGTCATACATCAAGGATGTCTCCCAGTAAGCCCAGAAATTCCAATGTCAGACCTGCGATCGTCATTGCGTTACATCATACAAGCTTACGCGTCACCACCGCACCTGTAGTAAGAAAACCAAATTCGTGTACCCGGGGGCTTCCATACACCATCTAAAACGATATTTGAGAAACTACTGGAATACATCACGGTACCCGCTCATGATTCAACAATACCTTGGTTCATCGTTTTCGATTTTGAGGCCATGTTACAAAACGTACAAGGAGATAATTCTAGACATTTAAAATGGACGCAAAAACACGTACCCATCAGCGTGTCTATCTGCAGTAATGTGCCTGGTCACATGGAACCACGATGCATCGTAACGTCTAATCTCGGACAACTTGGAGTCAGAAATGATAGAAGTAATGCACGACATTGCCGAATGCGTTGCAAGACTCGCAGGGGAAAGGTGGGACTGGGCAATGACACTTCTCAAGGAAATGATAAAGGAAAATACTCCGAACGAAGAGGAAGAAATGGACGAAAGTCAAGAAGAAGATAACGATTTACAGGATGTTCCTAAGAAAGACAAAGACACCCTTTTGAACTCATTATATGGAGAATTAAAGGGTTACATGCTTAAGTACCAGTTTTGGGATTCAATTCTGCCACAGTACGACCTAAACGTGATAAAAAGAAACTTTACAAGACACCTATGCATGGAAGAATCCCAGGGCACATTTATCGTGAAACGGAACAACGAATATGCCTGTATGTCTTCTCCAACTTTGAAATTCCTAAACGTAACTCATTTTCTCGCGCCTGGCACCTCGTACTCCAAATTTCTAAAAGCATATGACGTGACCCGGAACGTCTTACGCCAAATTTCTAAAACCCTACGGAATCGAAGAAAAAGGGTATTTCTGTTAGGATTGGCTTGACAGCAAAGACAAGCTAGATCACCCACAACTTCCTCCTCACGAGAGTTTCTACAATTCTCTCAAAAATACAATTATTAGTGACGAGAATATGGAGAGAGGAAGGAATGCATTCTTTTCAAGATTTTTTTGATATGGTATAACAATTTAGATGTCAAACCCTTCGTCATTGCTACGGAACGCCTTGAAATCATCTACTGTTCTTTTATTCGGCCAACTTTAGAATATGTGGACACTGTTTAGGAAAATTGCACCATGTACGAAAAACAAAACATCGAACAAATTCAAATCGAGGCAGCCTATGTAGTCACTGGTGCGACGCGATCCTGTTCTAGTACCAAACTATTAAAGGAGACTGGGTCGGACAGTCTTGAGAAACGTAGAAATAATCATAGATTGCTTGCGTGTTATAAAATGGTCAACAATGATGTCCCTTCCTATCTTCATTCTTTGCTTCCCCCAAGTGTTTATCAGGTTAGCCAACGCGTACTCAGAACTGGAAACGATTTTCATATAAAAAGATGCAAAACTACTCTATATCAAAATTCTTTCATTAACAAAACAGCAACTGATTGGAATTCACTACCTGAACCGACAAGATCACTAGATTCGTTATCATCCTTTAGAGCTTATTTAGAAAAAGACCGCATCAAAATTCCAAATTACTATTACAAAGGAGATAGATGGTGCCAAATACACCATACTCGTCTACGACTGGGATGCAGCTCCCTAAACTCCGACTTACATAAAAACCACCTGAGAGATAATGATATTTGTATATGTGGAGGTGTAGAAACAGCCGCTCATTACTTCTATGCTTGTAAATTATATGACAACATTCGGTCAACTATCCATGCTATACATGTTAATACAAACATCGATATATTACTATCTGGGTACCCTATGTATAATAATGATGTAAACGAGGAGATATTCAAACATGTGCACAACTTCAGTATAAAGAGTAAACGTTTCTAATATTACCTAGTAGATTAATACTCTATCTGCTCTGCAACAATTTTTTTTTCTCCATTTAGGTTAATGTACATTATTCCATTATACGTTCAGGACTCATATGAATATAATTGAATGTGAATATATGTATATGTGTGTATATATACAGTGATGTATGTGTAAGTGTGTGTGAATGCATGTATATGTGCATGGATGTGTACATGTATGTGTATGTGTTAGTATATGTGTTCATATGAATAATATATATATATATATATATATATATATATGTCTACATATTGGCCTATACATGTTTTTTTTTTTCATATTTGTACATATGTGAAGTAGCATGCTATGTATACATGGCAAACCGACTTAATTATATCTTACAAATGTCTACATATGTACCTATGTATAACTGTTTATACACCTAAATGTATTTCTGTGCTGTATTTGAATACTGGTTTACCATTACTTTTATACTTGTATTTACTAGTGATTGCATATTTACACGTTTCTACGTGTATTTGTATCTGTATAAATACCAATACTTTATTCACGTCGGCCTATCATAAGTGTAATTAAAATTTTGTACAAATGGAGAGAGCTTTATATAAGCTATCTGCTTGCTGCTCAATTCATAAATTGATGTATATGTATATATCTTATTAATGTATATTTTTCACAATAAATACTGTTTAAATCAGATGCCCGAATGCGGAAAGAAGACATTTGTTAACAATAGGAGTGATCAATTATTTCGTTTGATTGTTTTAAACACCACCAAATCTCTTCAATTAGAGATTATATAGTTTCGAATAGAAATATTCTTTATAAGAATACTGCTCAGTATAAATACTTTAATAAAGTAATAGATAATAAAGTAAGGTGAAAATATTTGACGCAATTTACACCCAGAAACAGGACATTGACTTCTATAGCACACCCTTCCCGATTTTTTGTACCTCTTAATTAGCAAATCATTTTTTTTACACCATTTGCGTTTTTTGTGGTGGAAGTGGGGTTGCAACCCCCCCCCCCCCCTTTTTTGATTGAAAACATTTACCCCCCAAAAAGGTCATTTTTGACCATAGTGCTGCAACACCTCCCCCTACCCTCTCTTTCAAAACCGATAGTGCAAAACATTTGTTATGGGAGACTGCAACCCCCACCCCTCTTTCAAAAATTTATAGATCATCCTATGTACACCAGTGTAACTTCTTGTCACAATCAATTTCATATTATTTTATTTTACATTGTATGTTGTAAATACCCTTATTGTAACGTTGTTTTATTCGGTCAGTATTTTACAGTTTCCCCTAAAGCGCCTGTTGCATACTTTTACCTGTAGAAACGCTTTTTCACTCACGTGGGAAAACCGTTTTCTAGCTTGGTCAGTTTGGTTGTTGGTCCCGAGTAGGAAACATGCTAATGTTTTCTAGTCTAGATTGTAAAATGTGTTTCAACTTTCAAAACTGTATTCAGTCTAAGTCCAATTCACCGTTCATCGGCTCATTCTCGGCTGCACGTTATGTCATGCATTGGGTAAGTCGAATTTACATTTACTATTCAGATAAATTCCTCCAAAAGTCATATCTTATTTTCTAGATAGTGTAATGAATACTTGCATATTTCTTTTAAATGCTTTGTTCGAAGTATATGAATTTTAGTATTGTGTATTCCGAGACAGTACTAAGGACTAATGTGAACTGTAGTGCTAGTATTGTATAAACTGTTTATAGTATATGTGTATGTAAAAAACAGTATCAAGTAAATTGTAAAAATATTTTTTCTCAATTTATTAACCAAATTTCCCAGCCACTCGGCTGCTTGTGACACTTCTTTTAAATAGACAAACAAATAATTTGTTTGCCGGCTTTACATTTGATACGTCGAAATACAATCTTTTATAAGGTTATTTTACTATTTTCGCATGTACCGGGTATATAGGACATGAAGTTTCTGTATCAAACTTCCCCAGCATTCCTTTGAGTACAAGGCCGGGCCTCGACAGGGAGTCTTAGGTACACCTTGACACGTCGTGTAGATAGCCACATCACTTTAGGTACACTATTGTCGTGTATATAGCCATTGCATACTACCTCAGCTATTTACACAACCGTCTTATGTATAGAATACCGGTTTACACACACGGCTGTCGTGCGAATAGCATCGGCCCATCAGGAACGTTTCCATTTGTTGTGATCTGTAATCTCAGTACAAGGTGATACAATAGGTTACATTGGCGGATCTAGTGGGGGGGTTGCAACCCCCCCCCCCTTTGGTCCGGCCAAAAAAAAAGAAAAAGAGAGAGAATACTAATCTTTCCAGAGAGTTATGAACAGCTACAGCTGAATTTAATTGAACACTTGGGTAGTCTACTTTTGTTACACCCTGTAGTAAGCAGGTATTCTGTTACATCCTGTATCATGCTTTACATCACGTGACGTGACGTAATAGCATAGTTCCAGTGTGACCGAATTTCGAGTTTTGTGCCATTTTAAAGAGAAAAAGTTCAAAAAACGTGTCGCCATCATGTCTAATGCCCTTCAGGATGCCAGGGATGCGATATGCACGCCTAATTTGGTTCAGAGACAAGATTTACGATTAAAACTTGAGGCTGCATTGAAAAAGAAGACGTGCAAAGATAACCTAAAAGTGCGTTCATCGCAGCTTAAGAGAGACGACCTTGGAACAGCATTTATTGCCAGAGGACACTCGCGATAGATATATTGCAGTGAAAGTACCTGGAGATGGCAACTGTCTTTACAACTGCGTATCGATATTCTTGTCAGGTAAATAGAACAAATCAAATTTCCATAATTAATAATTATTATGTACAGAGAACACAAGACCATACGAATGGACCCCCCTTTTCCCATAAATTTTATTCTTGACCGGTGAACCACGTGACGTAAGACGTGCAAATAATAGACTTTGCACTTAACACTTTTCAAGTTTTGCTCCAACATATATATATACATATTTGTACCTATATAGGCTTTATGAGCTGAAGCCGGCGTCGCTCAGAGGTAGATCGGTCGACTATTGACCGAGAGGTCAGGGGTTCGATCCTCAGCGTAGACATGTCGGTGTCTGACTGTCCTTCGTATGAGACAGTCAAAACCGATGCTCCGTGTTGCGGTAGACGTGGCACGTTAAAGAGCCCTCACTGTTTCGGTTGGTCCGATGCAATGGTCAAAATTTCTGAAAAACTGCATCAGTTAGATGTTGTCACCATAAATTTGCAATATTCGTGAGTCAGTGTGACGTTAAACAATGAAAAACAAACAAACAAACAAACAAACAAAACATGTATGGGCTGAGCAGGTAGTCGAATTTTTAAAATATAGCAATCGATATGAATAATCTTTACACTATATTCTTAATACATGTATATGACACGGAATCTGTGTCAAAATTACCGATTTCAGCTATAGCTTAAATATTTAAGCTATGGCGGAAATCGAATTCAGCATTTTAGCCATGGCTGAAATAATTCTGTCATGGCTAAAATCTAAATTCGAATTATGCCATGGCTAAAATGATTCAACCATACCTGAAATCGATTTCAGCCATGGCATAATTATGTCAGCCATGGCTTAAATAGAATTCAGCCATGGCTTAATTATTTAAGCTATAGCTAAATTCGATTTTTGCCATGGCTGAAATATTTCAGTGATAGCCGAATTATTTTTGCCATGGCTGAAATCAATGCCGCCAAAAGCGATTAACCAATCACGTCAAACCTACTGTATTGTTTCAGAAATATTTTGTAATGTTTCGAAATCGCCGAAATCTTCAGATCCGTCCATGTTAATATCATTTCAATATCATAAAACGCGGGACGGTTGTCTTACATGCTGAGGAAAAGAGCGAGACGATCCGAATGTAATCCTGTAGTTTCAGCAACATGAAACAGCAAAGGTGATTGGTTGGAGGAAAATGATTTCGGCTATGGCTAAATTAATTCAGCTGGCACTAAAATAATTAAGCCATGACTAAAATAGAATTCAGCTACAGCTGAAATAATTAAGCCATGGCTGAAATAATTATACCATGCCTTAAATCGATTTCAGCTATGGCTAAAATAATTCAGCCATGGCATAATTCGAATTTAGCTATGGCTGAAGTCGATTTAAGCCATTGCTGAATTATTACCGCCATGGCTGAAATCGATTTCTGCCATGGCTTAAATATTTTAGCCATAGCTAAAATCGGTAATTTTGACACTGATTCCGCGTCATATTAATAGTCTTTTTGTTTTCAAACTGTCTATTACCGTGATTAAATATTCGTGGCTTATTCTTATTGCTATTTTTTACTTGTAAACAAAAATTGTATCGGAGAAAAGCAAATCATTTGTTGTTATTTATGTGTGAAAGTGGGGGGGGGGGGGAGTCCACAAATTATATTTTGTAAATATCGATCACAACTGTTATAAACGACAATAAGTTATATTGCCGCCACGACCTTACCGTTTTAATGTAACGCAAATATTGGCTAAATCTAGTTGGAGGTTTGATTAATTATTGGAGTATAACGTATAAATTATAGACTACAATTCGTAAATTATGTAATTTGGTTCTATTTAAAAATTTCAACAATTCGACAATACATGTATGCATCGCACATTAAAGCCGACCTGTCGTTTCACCAGCCATAAAAATTCTTATAACACATCCGGGATATAGTTTTGATAGACAATTTGCGTGTTACAGATGAAATTATGTATTTTTCTATCAATTGGTCAGTATTCCGTATTCGGATCTACGTGTAGGATAAATTTATAAAACTTCGGTGTCCCTTCACAAAATATATATGTCATAATGACCGGGAACTGCACATTTTGATAGCATGTACGTTACCAGTCACCAGTTGTGAGGCTGAACGATCATTTTCTGTGCATCGGCGCACAAAGACATACTTGCGGTCCACAATGACCGATGAACGATTATCAGGTCTTGCACTCATGAACATTCATCCAGATATTGGCCTCGATTTTGATATCTTAACAAAAAAATTTGTACAGAAACATTCACGAAGAATAGAAGTGTAAATGACAACTAAAAAAGCCAAGATATGATTAAAGATATTGATAATATACCTACCACATCGTCATCTTTGAGTTTTACATTTACACATTTTATGATTGCAACCCCCCCTTTGAAAAAATCCTAGATCCGCGCCTGGGTTAGAATCAGCAAAAATACAAAAACAACCCAGGCTTGTTCCTGTTCTTCCCTATTTCTAATCTATTACGGCACCTGTAACGTCTTTGGTGAATTTAAATGACATATGTAAAGGCACTAAGTAACAAATACATTACACCCCTTTGAAGTAAAATTATATACCTAACCATACAGTAGAGAGTTTTCTATGGGGAATCCAGTACTATAAATATTATTGCCACGTGTTGTAGATATAGTAAATGCATAAATAAAGCTCCTGCTAATGATAGGAACTTTTAATGGTCTTCATCAGAACGATTTATATACCAACAGTATAAGATTTACAGTGTCTATATAACATTTTCCTTGTATCCCAATAGTAGCCTCTGACCTCAACAATCAGCGACATCTGGATGTATTTGCAATAACCCAATACAGTCAATGATAGCAAACTTCCACGTAATCATTTGTCACACGTGTTACACATACCTGAAAGGAAATACCAGTAGCTTAAAGTGAGGGAGGATTCAAGATTCTAATATTAAATATTAGAGGGGTAAATGACGAGGTATAACCTGACACTAACTGAAACCCATCTCGGGGAGCTCTTTCAATTATAAAACGTTTGAGCACAGTCCGTGAAAGCAGCTTCCACTTAATCGCCTGTCACACATACCTTAAGGGAAATACCAGTAGCATGGAGTGAGAGGAATTAAGATTCTAATATTAAATATTAGAGGGGCAACTGACTAGGTATAACCTGACACTAAATGAAACCCATCTGGGGCGGATCCCTGGGAGCTCTTTAAATTACAAAACGTTTGAGCACAGTCGATAATAGCAAGCTTCAACGTAATCGTCTATCACACGTGTTACACATACTTTAAAGGAAATACCAGTAGCATAAAGTGAGGAAGGATTTAAGATTCTAATATTAAATATTAGAGGGGTAACTGACGACGTATATCCTGACACTAAATGAAACCCACCAGGGGCGGATCCCGGGAGCTCCTTCAATTAAGACGTTTAGTCACATATTTCATTTGCGGTCAAATGTGTTTTGACCAGAACGTTCTCTGCTGCGATTCATACCTTACATTTAAGGGACATTGAAGTTTATATCTACAAAGTATTACAGTCAACACATGAGAGTAAGGCGTTAAGTCAAGATTGTCTAATAAACAAGAGGGGATATCGTACACAAATGATGGCAAGAATCACCACAAGCATATACAAAATGAGCTCTGAATTTCATCTTTGTGATTCCCTTCTCTTTTGGCGGTGTGCATATACCTTATTGATAGCTTCTCCTATGCTCCTTGTGCTTTTGGGGGAATTTGTGAAGATACAAAGCTGTATAAGACCAAGATAAAGTTATGGTCACAAATGTCCCATTCCTCCTCGAGTTGACTGTATATATATATACGCAGCTTCGTGACATGGCGTTTAGTCACTGTCGTCACTATTAATGTCCGGTTTGGAAGGATCAGATTCACATCTTTCTCGTCCAAAACAGCTCCGTTATAGCTGCTGCACATGGATGAGGATTTCCTGTTCGACTAGGTCGCATACGTTTACATCTTTGGGCTATTTGTCAACAATCAGCGATATTAATTGTATCGCGTTTAGTTTTCACGCAATAATTTCTTTATATTCTCTGTAGCAATGTTTTAATCTCTTTGATTTGACTTCCTCTAGCAACATACATAAAGTCTTAAACCTTCTTTAAAAGTGTCTAAATTTTCAAAATAGTAATTTTCTTTGGTTATAGTTTATCTGTATATCGTATATGACGTCCCCTATGGTAATACACATACTTTTTGTAGCAGTATTTATGTCGCTTTACATGTGGTTGTTTACATAGTCTCAAATACGCTTCATATTTGTATCTCCATAAAAGATTTAATGTTAAATGGTTTTTTTTTTCTGAATTGTTCCTGAATTTGATTGCACAAATAAATATATATATATATATATATATATATATATATATATATATATATATATATATATATATATACATGTATATGAATATATCACAAAGATGACCACTGACATGGTGAAGAAACACAATAAGCACATAAAAAACACACAAAAAATATTCGATTGCCATTCAGTTTCGGCACTTACTTCGAACGGTCAATGAAAACAAAACCGTTGGCTCCCAAATGCTTCCTTTGTTAGGGTTTTCTGAAGGATTTACCCAGTCTGTCCAGTGCAGTGATGGTATTTTCATGCGAAAGAAACATAATGGTATACGAAGTTGTAATGGACAGCCGCAAACGCTCCACACCTAGGTCCGGCACCATAAACTGAGAATATACTTGAGTCATAATTTCATATTCTTCTGTTCATCAATGAATTAATAATTGTGATTTGGATTTATTTAGTTTTATTTTATTGATAAACAGAATTAAACCATTCTGCATGAGAATTTATTTGGTCGTTTGATAATGGAATAAATTAAAATGAAATATTTTACTTCAGTATATTCTCAGTCTATGGCGCCTGACCCTAATAATTTTATTATGCAGAGTGATGGCGATTGCTGATAATGGCACTGTATATTGTTTGATTTATCTGATACCCATATCAGATGTATGTGTAACAATGTAATTAGTATTACTCATTAAATATCCGGTCACTCCAATTGCTTCACAGTCAGTAAAGTTAAATATATTATCAAAAATAGCTATCTCCTTATACCACTCGTACGTAAACAATACAATGACTTTGCTTCTTTTATCAACTTATAATCTATCCGCCACAAATACAGTGATAGCTCCAGTCCAGTAACGAACATGACAACATTAGACAGGTCAAGCATATGAATGTCCTGCAGTCAGCCTTGGTTATATGTAACATACGTGTCTGTCATCTTTTCCTGAATCGGGTTGACATTCTGAAAATTTAACAAGCCCCAGTGCCCTCAATTCTGAAAAAAAGTCAGAACATTGCGATACCTTATTTTCTCGTGTACGAATGATACTGTTTTGAGACATTTGTGTGCTTGTGTTATTTTACATTGAGATTAATGTATTGTGATATATCTGCCTAATACAGAAATTAAGAGCTACTCGAACCACATCTACTGAGACAAGGGAAGTAGAAATATAGTGTGCGATTCAGTGTTTCTACCAAATCTGTAAAATAACCTTAAAAGCTCAAACATCAGGACTCTATAATCTTACAAAATATGTAAATGAGACCGTGAATGTCCGCTATGGACATTGTTGTCAGGTCAGTAATATTTTGCTAGTCATCAGTTGTTGCAATGTTCCTTTTTGCTTCATTAATAAAATTCATATCATCACGATTGAACATTTTTTTCACAGGATTCTATTACTATATTTTCATTAGAGACAATTCTCTTTACTTCAATGAAAAGTCTCGAAAGTTTTCGCATATTTGTTATCAGTCTTTTTTCATCTTTTCTGTCCAAACAGCTTTCAATAACTTGAAAGTCTTGTTGGCCAAAATCCTTTATGCTAACATCTCTGAATATCTCGACCAACTTTCTCCCTAAACATTTATCTAGAACAGATGTCTGATATGCTTTTGAATTCTTTGGCTCTGATCTAAGGTGCTTTAGTTTCATTGCTGTTGGCACATCTAAAGTGCAGTGCTTTAGTCCTCAAAACATGTACGTTTATGTTTATAAAATGCAGCCCTTTTTGGCCGGGCTTAATGCCGAAGACATGAGCCAAGGCTATAACTGCCAAGCACGATTCTCAAAACGAGGCATTCTGAATTTTAAAGCCCTCTTTCTCGCTCAGTGTGTCCTTGCGCTTCAAAATTTCTAGCGTTAGAATATTCACAAGGTATTATAAATCTTCATTGGATTATTAGTCATTTAATTAGTCATGGCTGTAAAGTGTAGAAATGCAAGTTGTAGCACATAGTCTTAGTAACATTATTTGATCATAAGAGTATATATAATGACATTAATATAATTTAAACTCCAATATTTATACTAAAGTTGTATGATTGGTATTTTTTTATGAAACGACAGCTTGAATACTAGCTATACCAATATATGCCACTGCGATATAATGCAAAATAATGATTGAAAAAATGAACTATTTTGGTATAAATAATGGTATATGGAACATGCACCGGTATAAACAATACAACTAAAATAATTACCATCAGGCATAGAACCCTGCATGTTGAGCTCTTTAAACACTTCAATTGAGTCCTTAAAGTCTGTAAATATCAATCAAAACTATGTTAGAGATAAATCATGAAAAACGCAGATTTTTTTTACATTATATAATACAGAATATTGAATGATAATGATCTTTTAAGATTCATTTATTTTGATAGAATGCATGAGAACATTAAAGATATATTAATGATGATACAAACTGCCTTTAATATTTAGTTACTATCAAGATATATGGAATCTGTAAGGATCACTTGCCACATTATGCCGAAGCCTCAAGTGTTTTTTTGAAATCTGATGATCTTACGAAAGGTTTCTGGCAATATGAACATATCACAAGTAAACGTTCATGATGATGCTTCTCGATTATGTGTCGTCTTAAGTTATCAAGCCTCTTTACACTTTTCCCCTTCATTTCCGGTATCTCCATGTAATTGGAACCTTCTTTGTTAGTTTTATGTCTCGTGGTGAATTCGTTGTTCGGTCTCGGAACATATAAAAATCAAAGCACAGTGTGAAAATATCACAAATAAAATGAACGGATCCACTTTGTTTAATTTCGCAATTCTCAGGCACTAATTCACGAGGTATTCACATAAAATACGCAACACAGTTTTCTGATATCAAATTCGAGTTGTCTCCCTTATATAAGCACAACATTAATTCACTTTTATTGTGCATAAGTTATAGCACAAATTTTCACAAATATGATAGCAAATCCACTTTTGATGTTTCTAGCACGATTATCACAGTATACGATGTTCACATGAAGGGCACCAGTAATGAACTATTTCGTCGTATAACTATGCCGTTCACTGATGTATGGCTACGCGGTTTCTTGAAACATGTAGAACACCGACCACATATAAGGTACTCTTTGACGATCAGCCTACATCGCAATACAGGATTACCAGACACAGTATTTCCACGAATTGCACACGGCGGTAATTCACAGTACAACTTTTATCCATAAGAATTTCAGATTTCATTTCGGATGTATATAATCGCACCAGTCTCCTAGTACTGAATATTAACACTGTTTACTTTTTTTATCCTACATCCGCACGCAGGACATCTGACGAATTTACTCATTATGTTTCCACTTTCTGAACGAATAAAACAAACGTCACATGTTAAGAAGTTGTTATAGCAGTTCGGACGCTGTATGAATTCACACATCACCTTGCCACAAGAACATAATTTCCGTCGTCGTCTATAGAATAACAATTAATTTATTCCCTTCGACTACTTGTTTCCATGGCGATATAATTGTTTACAGTGCACAGTAATTCTTCACAAAATAATAAATCCAATGTATAATAATCACTCGAACATAGGAATATCCATTGCAAATAACATGAAAATCATTGTTAAATCCAGTGTAAATCAACTCGTATAGCATTTTCAATAAACGTTTGAATAACATTTTTAAAGAAACATTTGAAGAATGTTTAATTGACACGTTTTGTCAACATTTTTTAAAAATGATTTGAGAGCATTTAAAAGAAATAATTTAAGAACATTAAGGTAGTAGCCTGGAGGGTATCCAAAATTTTCCTATCCATCAATTTCATTAAACATCGTACAGTAGTTAGCCTTTATATAGATACACATTATGACACAGTTTGGAATGAATTGATCCATGGGTTACCGTATAACCGGAAATTTTCACGAGTATCAAAATTTCGCGATTCAATATCTAAAAAGCGCATCTTTATTTTCGCGAATACAATTTTTCGCGATTTCCATAAAGAAAACAAAAAACAACGTGTTCTTTAATTATGAAATAAAGACGACTATCGTCAAACAACTAGACATACTACAACTAAACCCGCACCTATGTGATTAAGTTTACCTATATGTATAACTGCACTTGTTTCAACTCAAATCCACGGCTTGTAGCTTGCCGGTGCAATCGGCGGAATTGTTGAGTAAAGGAGATGCTTTGGCTTGAAAGGAAGTTATCTGTAATTTGTTAACGAAAGCAGTCGAAAAATCAAGCAGCAGATAAAACTCAAATGTTCATAATTTGTATACACAAAACATATTTTAATGTAAACCAAAATACAAATATGCATGATCATAATGAAGAGAAACATACTGGTATATTCATTACACGTCACTTGACAATGTTGTACAAGTCTTCACATGTAGCTGTGAAGGTTCCTTCGACTTCAGGAAGTATCGATTCACTGGCCGTTGTTTATCCTACGGATGCAATCTTTACGCAAACATTCGGTAATTGGACACATAACCATTTCCCGTGCCTCTCTTCCACTTTTGGAAAATATTGACAGATATACTTTCTCAGATATCTTTCCGTAGACAGTCAAGTTCAATCGCATGTTATCTTCGCCAAACAACTCGTGGAATAATCTTTCAACTATCTTAACAGCAAAGTTGCCAGGATTTAGTGACGTGTGCTTTATTCCCATTTATGTAGAAGTCGGGATAATGTAGGGACTGTCTTCAGAGACAATAGATTCCGAGTTTAGAAGTGAACTGGCGGGAACTGACGTCGGATGATTTAATGTTGTGGGTTGCTGAACCTGCTTCTGCAGTATTTGGATCTGCACGGTCTGTGATGATACTTTAACATCCAGTTTAGATATTATCTGATGTGTCTCTGTTAATTTTACAGAACTATTTATTGGTGCGATGGTTTCAATATTACCTCACAACGAATATACGAATGTAAATGTTCACTGAAGTGTGATGTGATTTTCCATGCACAGTAAATACCAGGTTATATATCAGTATTAGTGTATACTTGACACCACTCCCCGTAGATTTAATTGGTCCCCAAATCTTATGGTGCCCTACCTCGCTTGACTGATTTCAGCGAAGACAAAAAGCACATGATTTGATAACCAAATGACATAACACCTTTTCACTATGGTTTCTGCCACTACAAGAATAAGTAAAAACTATGATTTACCAAAATTATATCAAAAAAAAAGGTAATCATGGAGAAAAATTGTTTTATTTTGGATTTTTGAAATCTTTTAAATTCTAACTTTTACTTATTTCCCACCTTGAATAATTACACCTTTGATTTTAGACGCCAAACAATTTAGCAAAAAAAAAAAAAAAAGAAAGAAAACCAGCAACAAAAAACAAAACACCTCTTGGATGTTTCTGGTCTTTTGCACATACTGGACACAGATGACATACAGGTTGTTTATTGGTCAAGTATATACCAAGAAAGTTAGAGAATAGTTTTCTCGTTCCGCATGATTTAGTAAACTAACGCTCAGATTTTAACTAATCACTTAGTAAATCGAAACTGCTGTAAGTAATTAGCAAGAAATATTGATAGAAGTCTACACATTCTGTCACTTAACCTTCATCAATTGTAAACAAAAAGAAACTGAAATTTATATATATATATATATATATATGATTAAATCAGCCCAGTGCAGACTTTGTGTATGTGTTGTGGTTGGGAAAAAGGGGAGGGTTGGATGGTTGTATCAACAGTTTATTGTGATCTTGGTCATACATACGAGGTACGTTTTTGTCTGAATAAATATTCAGTAGAATAGAAATCGGCTACACGCATACAGATTTAGTTTTATTTTAACAAGCCAGGTACATCTTGATGTCAACATTAAATGAAATGACTTTAGAGTCATTTGAATTATTTTCATGAGGAAATATTCATTGAAAGTTACATGATTATGTGTAATACTGTCGTTATAACAAGATGCAGATAGTATAATCTATAATACCATGCATCTTTATATTATCTATATTTTACAAATTTTAGGTTATTGTAATTTCAGGGTTATTGTAGGAGAATAGAATTAAGGATAGACAATGGTATCTTGTTGTCACTTTGCAATTTTAGCGGTGTACATTTCCCTGACGTTGAAATTTAATTTCTTATCCATAAGTCAACCAATTGAATCTTATATACAAAAATATTTTACTTCGGATGTGTAGTTAAAATTCAGGTTATTTTTCATATGGTGTTTCAATGAACCTTAATTCAATTATAGGAAGTACAACTCCGTCGATAGCTTGCTAATAATTATGAACGCTTGAGTGATTACCTCGTATATTTCAAAGCTATTGTGCATAGCCGTGTCATTTTAATGAGTTTGTTTACGCCATTAATTATTTAATAATTAATAATTTGGACGGAGTGTGCCCTTCCATGCAGTTCATATATGGCGGGGAGACTGACAGGTGTTATCCCAAGTTCCAAATCCCGTCGGAAGTCAGCATCACTCACTCAGAAAACCACTGGGCAAATGAGGAAATTATCTAAAGTCCATAACGCCTGCTGTGCTCTGTAGGGCAGCTTTTCCTGTTGGTAGTGTTCTAAAGGGGTGTATGCGACAACGTAGAAAAGTCGGATGAAACGTTCAAAGCAAGCAAGACAACGATGGCTTCGAAGGGGGAGACCCGGCAATTGCGATAGTCGAAATCAAGTCCAAGTCTGAAATAATTATATTTCCCAATATACATTTATACTATCCCAATAAGTCAAATCCTTGAAATATTCCCTCTATTTGATATATATTTTCCAATCGTCGTCATATTTCACGAACAGGATATTTCAGATAAAGTAGTTTTGTGAAAATTATCAGTGATAAAATATAAGCTAAACAAAGGAAACCAGCATAAAATCTCTGATGTACTCGCATATCTCTAAGCGTAACTCAAAGCAACCATTGTCATTCAGAAGACATTTCAAACCATAAAAAAAATCCCGAAGCTCATGTTTGGACGAAATATATGAATCCGACTAAGATATGACACGGTGGTTAAAATATCTTTTTTTTCTTTAAATAAACCTCATTTCTCTAAAAAACCCATAAAATCCAATTTAAAATGACCATAACTCTTAATAAAGTTTACAAATATGAAACATTGGCTTAGTATGTATATCAGGTTGAAAAATAGCCGCATAAAGGAGAAACATACATTCAACGAATTAAATATTTCACTTATGTCTTTAACGAATAACGAACGTTAGTAGTATTTCAGTCAATAAAGTGTGTCGTGTTGTTTCTTAAAAATCACTAATAAAGTTCATTTACAATGAAGGCGTCGCGTTTTATTCCTATAAAAATAGCATATAGGGTTGCAGTCTAGTAAGACTTGCATGTTATAATTTCTATGGATATGAATACATTTATTTGCGAACACCTGATAAAACATCATACATTAACAATTCTAATGGTGAACCTGAATTGAAAATTACCACATATTTGTATCAGATGCTGTTGTAGGTTCAAATCATGATCATATTTCTGCATACATATACAGGTTCCTGTGGCCCGCTCAATCCGGCAATTGAAATGTGCCACAGATGGCACCCACACAATGGGGGAATTTGCTGATGTAGTAAAAGTCTGTTTTAATCTGTCTTAAGGTCATAGGATCTGATGGCATTCGTATATTCTGTTGAGTGGTGTTGATAGCGCTCACAACTGGAAAAAAATGCATTTTGTTTCGGGTTCTTCTGGATAATGTAGGTCAACTCTCACTTGTGATGGGGAAATATTTCCAAATTTTGGACAAAACATTTCGAATATTTAAACCTTTCTCTAGTGCCTTTATATTTTTTGTTCATATGACGAATAATAAGCCGGTACAAACAAAATTGTACACGCAAGGCGATTTTTGAAAATTTTTTATTTCTTATTAAAAATGTCTTTTAAAATATTGAAACTAATTTATTTTGCTAAAATTTTAACTGGTTTGGTAACATTTTGTCAATGCTAGCTCTTAAACTAAGAACGTTCTTAAATTACGTTATTATTAAAATAAAAATAAACTCGAACAGCGCTTTAACCATATAGATAGTAGTCATTGGTATATGATTCAAGATTTCAATTTGATATCGTATTTTGTTGGCTACCAAGTCATATGGGCCTCGTTGGAAATGAAAAAGCTGACAAAGCAGCAAAGCATGGTTTGAATATTCCAACATATTGCGATTTTTAAAAGAAATAAACTTGTATACGAAAATATAGTGTATTGAAATGTAATGGTTCTATTTATACAGTCTGATATAGTTGAGCTGTGGTATTGCTTTGTATAGGAGTCATTCTTATGTCATTGTTTTATTTGTATAAAATGTCTACAATGAAAGCTGGTCTTTCCAAAATATTTTAAATTTTGTTATAACATACAATGCTAATCTATAATTGTAACCGTCACCATATGGGTGTAATATTCCCGGCGTGACGTAAAACAACAATCAATCAATCAATATATGATTCAAGGACCCATTCTGTAAAACATGATATCGAAAATGCGAGTTCGTCTTCGACAAAAAATCTGCGCACAGGAGAATTTAAAGACTAAATATGTTACGTGATTCTTTTCAAAACTGTAATTATTCAAAAAGAAAATAATAAAACGGTTAACTTAAAGAAATTGCAGCAGAGAAATAAAGTTTCTAGCCGCAGCTGTTTCTGCGAAAATTGAATCTGAAATTGTGATAAAAAAAATCCCAGCAAATGTAAAGAAAAAAACATCAAAATAAAAGAAAATATGATTAAGAGGACGGTTACCTCCTGCTTCCATGTTGGAACATAACTGAAAAATTGTTGAACCAATCAACCAACCAACATTTTTTTTTTTTTTTTGCCAAAAGTTCACTTTCGGAAACTCCAATGGTGATTATGTTTTATTTTGTTTTTAAATAGTTAAGCATTTTATCGAACCACGAATATTTCACGTATATGGTGACGGCATCTGCCTGATGCGGGGCATACAAATTTTGACATTTGCAACGGACCCACTCGAACCAGCGATGGATCTTTAACGTGCCATACATACCACGACACAGGGCCTCGGTTTTTACTGTCTCCGAAAGACAACACCGGCATGACCAGAACAGGACTCAAACCCCGGCCTCCGACCAGGAGATACCACTAGGCCTCGCCGGCTTGCCATATCTTACACCCTATGACCTATCCAGCCCTGTAACAAACTTAACCATATTACTCAGCTCCTTGGTTTTATCTAAGGAGTTACAATGATTACAGGATTCCTGAAGTATGTCTGATTAAACTGACATTCTGTATATTTAAACATCCTGTGCCCTACACTGACTAATTATTCCCAATATAAAGATAAGCTATTCTGTGTATCATAGTAGGGATGTTTATTCATGCGATATATGTCCCTGATCAAACTGCACTGATATTCATTATCGTTAGATCCGATGAAGGTAAATTTACTTATTGGCTTATGAACTTGGCGAACAAATTTCAACATTGGTTGCATAGTAGATAGTTCTATATGTATTGTATATATGTATGTCAATGTAAGTATGTATATCTGTATGTATATTGTTGCCCTTATGAGTCGTGAAAGATCTTGAACTCGGGAAATTCAAACATACCTCATGTTATGATAGCCCGGGGCACTGTATCGTCGATCTAAATAAATTAAAAATGTAGGTATCGTATATTATCACATCATTTGTCTTGAATGTCATGATGCAGGACGTCAATTTCATTGTGAAACTTAAACAGAGAAATTCGTTGGTTTCGTTGTATCTTTTAAAAAGATCCGAAACTAAATGAATGTGCAGCAAATGCACTTTTATAGCTGCACCATACAGAACTGAATATTGGAAAATAGTTAGTGGCCACAGTAAGCTACAATCCTCTTTTTTCTTAAAAACAACTAGATCCGTTCATAGGCTTTATAATATATAGCAAGAATTAAAGAAGTGCCCCAAATTTATTCCGATGCCGTCACATAACGAACTGAGGTAAAACTATTTTATAAATAAAGTTCAAAATGCCTGCATTAATCCTTCAACACGTCCGCACCCCTACCCCCCTCTCCCACAAATTTGTTTAGCCTTTACTCGCAGTCCAGTTCATGAATGAAAATCCTCAACCAATGAAATTCCTCATTTATACACAGATATTGCATCGTTCGATCAATGCATATTATCAGAAATTGACAAGTACGTCAGTAGAATTGTCCTCAGAGATAAACAGAAAGATGTTTTGTGCAGCATTGGTGATGTAAGAGACTATGTCGCTGATCTTCCTACGGGTTATGGACAATGTTTAATTTTCCATTTAACACCATTAACGATGAGCTAGAAACATCATGCCGACATAATTCTAGTGTGTTCAATCAAGGCTATTATGGAGTGCCAGATGAAGTCGTTGACGAACAAAAAATATATCATCATGTGTCCTTTCTCTGGATAGCAAACATTTTAAACAATACATCGACAAAAGGTATGGGTGCTTGGTCAAATTATCTACTAGTGCAGAGCTCAATCCGTATACCATATCTATCATTTTCACGCATCCATACTTCAAGACTTCACCATACAGAAGCTATCAACAGAGCATCAGCATCAAGCATGCTGCTTCGAAATTGAAGTTCAGATGAGAAGGGGGGTTTTTTTTTGCTACCACACATTTAATTTAAGCTTTTTTTACACACAAGGTTGCCTGTACACACCTTCGCGAGAGTTTACATGTGAGTCACCCTTGTTGACCATTAAGTGGAACTTCTACCCTCAGATTGATCTGATATACCTTTTTATATGTTTTTCTCAACAAGGTGTTGTTAAAACTTGAAGCAGAAATGGAACCTTGTCCTCCATTTTCTGGATGACATTTTTGAAAATATTGTCATCTATCAGATCCTAAAATTCAAGGTTACATGCAATACTGGCAACTGGATAGTACTGATCAATGTCCATTTATATGTTGAGTATAAAGTCAGTACTCATTACCATTTATAAAGAACAAATGTAAAAGCAAAAGGTAACCAAAATGTTGAGAGACGGACACTGTCAATCCACAGGCCAGAATTGCTTTACAATCCAGCAAAAAAAACCCAACAAAAACATTAATTAGTATTCTTACAGATAATATCTGGGCTTGCACAGAGCACATTGTTTTCGTTGGTGATTTCTTTACATCCACCAAGGAAAGTTCTTTCACAGTTGAATTGGCTATTTCTCCTGCTTTTTTCACAATCATTTCACCTACTTCCATTTTCCTTGTTCTCAACACTTTGATTTGTTTCGTAACAATACCGCGTTAGGATTGGTTTTGGTTACGGCATTTATGAACATAACTGTGTTGCCAACTTTCATATCCTTCGGTTTTTCTACATGATAGACAAGGCATTTAGCTTTTGTGGAACAATCAGCCAAACCAACATTTGCCATTTGTCTCTCTTCTCCAGATTCTTTCTTTTTTAGATTCTCTCAAGGCAGTTGCAAGAGACATCTTTCCGACAAAAATATAACATTCATATATATTTATGCCTAGCCACCATTAAAGCTGTAATAAAAGAGTTCATGTACATCATTTTTCAGTCTAGATCATTTACGATTTATCTATAGGTTTGAAGAAAATACATCTTGAGAGTTGCTTCATTGCAGATGCTTTTTTATAAATGAAACTTATCGTTTTATTTTCATTAGAATTTAAATATTTAAGATCTGACATTCAATTGCATTTTAATTCAAAAATAAAGATCAAATATATTGAGCAAAATATTAAGTGGTATATAATAATCAATGAATTCAACTGTTTTATTTTCTAAGCTTAGTTATATTAAAAGACATCATTTTTATATTACAAAACGTTAAACAAATGTAGAATATTTCTCAAAGGTAAAGTATTACTGAGAAATTTGTGTAAATATTTGGTCCTAGTCTTAAATGCATGCTCATGTATTGCTATGATGATAACCATGATACAAACACAACACAGAAATCCCTGACAACTTGTTATACCGAGACAAGGTAAGGTTTATTCTCAAATTGATCCTTGCAAAGGTAATGAAAATAGGTGTAGCCTGGCATGGTTGATCAAAGTCAGGGTCATTTAAAACCAGGAAGACCTCACCATCCACCTCATTGAAAACCTCTTTACACGTAGCCTGGTGACCACATCGATCACACGTTAGTTATCCCTCACAATGGAATCTATAATGTCCAAATTTCTGAAAAGCGAAACATCGTAATGGAGATGGAATATACAGTTCTATTTTGGCTTTTATTTAACCAAGTTTTATGTTTGATGGAAGCACCGATGTTTTGAAAGTCAACAGAAACGTGTTTGTTTTGATTTCCTTACCATCTTTTCCTAATGACAAACCGTCTAACAGCACTAACCTGTCGACTTCAATTCGCACAGATTTTCATCATCGGACATATTTAATAAAATCCTTTCTCTGTCCCTTAAAACACCTTTAGTGGAATTAAGGTCACGATGAGACGATACTTTTACCGGAATATCACCGATGTGGTCACAAGTCTGGAGGTTCAATGATTGTTGTATTGTTGAACACTCGACTAACAGACAGTGGTGATGAGAAAGAACGTCATCGTCGATCTAAGCACCACTATGATCTGAAACTTGATGTAGCATTTAACAGAATCAAGGTGCTCATGAAGCTTCCCCCTGATGAACACTATCCAGATAGTGAAAGATTCAGCAAAGCATGCGCTCCCTTAGCTGATAGACTTCCTACGGAAAACAGATCAGTTCGTTCTTCGCGAGGTATTTCGTCGTCAAAAAGTAGTATAGTTAGGAGGAAACTGGGCAAGTTGGAGGCTGCTATGGTGAGGAGGCGCTATCTTGATCAGGAAGCCGATCTTGTCCGCCGTAAAGCTGAACTAGAAGCTCAGACAAAGCTAGACGTGCGGAACTTGAAGCTATGAGACGTCCAAGTTTTCGGTTACCATCTGAAGTTTCCGATAGTCATATACGCAGGAATATGTCATTGCTCTTCCGTCAAGTTCCTTGAGTGGAGAAACTGCAGCAACAGGGGAGGGGGGGGGGGGTTACACTCTCACACCCAACTGAACCCCAATGCGCCCGTGAACCAGTCACTACAACCGAGTGCCTCATCTGCTGATCCGAAATCTGCAATTGGAGATATGATGAAATTTCTATTGAAAAGGGATATGATTCTGGCAAAGATCACTTAGTATAATGACAATACAAGTTCTTACCGAACCTGGAAGCAAACATTCCAGTCTCTTATTTTGCAACCCGACAGAAGAGTTGGATCTTTTGATACGATGGCTTGGTACGGAGAGTACAGGATGCTACTATCCATAGATGTAACTCCGATGATCCAGTCACGGCACTACAGCTTATCCGGGAAAGAATGGAGGAACGCTTTGGAGCCCCATGGCTCATAGATAACTCCCTTAAACATCAGATTGCATCATTCCCCAAAATAGGCTACCGTGAGTTTAAAAAGCTCTGCAGCCTCGCTGACTTAGTCGCAGATTGGATACTTCGATTCTCCTACTGGAATTAATCAACTAGTGGCCAAGTAATTTACAGGATAAGTGGACAACTGAGGCTACCAGGTACAAGAATTGTGAGCATGTTGTGTTCCCACCATTCTCATTCCTCTTCACCTTCATCAAGAATATGGCTAAGATGAAAAATGACCCCAGCGTTAACTTCTCTCATAATATATTTTAATCACTCAGCGTCATCTAACTGAGAATGTGAAGTGGTTCATGATTGATATATGATTATAAACATAAGTAATGTTGAAATAAATTGAAAGTATATACATGTTGTCTTACATTGCCCTATAATGCAATTCACATTATGATATGGAGTTGTCTTTGTTATATTTTACCTTGTAAGATGGACTTCTTTTATAGGTTAAGTTAAATCTTGTTATTTTGACAAACTTCAAAGAATACCAAAATTTACATCTTTAAAAGACTCAAAATTAATTTCATTCATTTTAAAAAATCATTATAGGGCATATTAAAATATAACATATCCTGTTCAGATATGAAAAAGTAATTTGTAAGGAGATCTTGACAACCACACCTATACAGAACTTCTATAAAACTTCAGACTTTGTCACCTCAAAACTTCTGTTTAGCTTCAGATTATCACAATGAAAAGGCAGATTGTAAAACAGTCGTTAAGGTCACGTAATTCACAATAATATAAGCTCGAAGAGAGGTAGATTGCAAATCAACCATAATGTTCAAACAATCCCTATACCTTATTTTACATAGGCTTGTGCTGTGAACGTAGATGATATGTGAAAACACAACCTATTGTCTATTCAGTTTATATCATAGAGCAGTTTTAGTGGATAAAGATGCTTACTCCCTCAATGCCAGTAGGCAAACTATTCACAAATACTTCCTTGCGAGTGGCAAATATTCGTAATTCAACGAGATGACTAGAATGATAAATAATTCGATCTACATGAAATGGACAACTTCAATAAAACTTATTCATAGTAAGTCACTTCACGTAGTGGCGTAAACCTGATACAATAGATACATCAAAAATGAATTTGCACAGACTATTTTGAAATTAGATTTACGTGATAAATAATAACAGTAATATATATAAACCACAAACAGAAAAATAAACACAAAAAAAAAAAAACCAAAAACCCCCCAAAAAAAAAAAAAAAAAACAACATTTGTGACTTATTACAGGAAAGAAACCACATATATTAGTTACGTTGAACATACATTATTAAACGTTACTTCAGTTCTGCGAAATAAAATTGGACATTAAGATTTTATGAGCAGAACTGAAGTAAGGTACTTCTTTCCCACCCACCTCTCCCATGTAAAGAAGTCTAAATTGCATGCGTTTCTTTTATGTAGGAGTGCGAAGATGAAAATAAAGGTCTTGAATGAATATTTTGTTTTATAGCATTATTTTAGCAATTCCAGACAAGGAAAGACATGATGGGAAATTGGAACATAATGTCCATTGGACAGTTGGGGCTTATGATTCTATCATTGTTTAAGAAAATTATAATGTAAAATACGGGAGCAAGTAACTGAAGTCATGTGACGTAAATCAGGAGGGTGTTCTTGGGAAATTGAATGATAATTATCCCACAATGCTCAACAGACGAGCAGTATTACATGTATATATTGTAGAAATGTCTGCACCATAGTGTTGTTGTAAGAGGAGGTATATATACATAATTCACAATGGTTAAAAAGAACGGAAAGAAAATGCAGCTTATTACGTTTGTCAGCCTCAAGCAAAAAGGAAGATCGCGCGAGATCCCGTATTTAAAATAGACGGAGTTCACCGGGGGTCAGGGAGAATACATTATTAAACCTTACTTCAGTTCTGCTCATAAAATCTTAATTTCACTACGTGCGATTTGCGCACTTATAAAATTTCCAATTATAAGGTAATTATTTTTCATACATACTAACATTCAAACATTGTACTCTGTTAGAATATGCGAAGTAAAAGAAAACATATACTTTTTGTCGTCTTCGTCAATGCAACGTTACTATGCCGAGATCTTGACTTGAAATGGGAATCGAAATGGTGTAGTGGTTCAGTACTTGGCTTGCGGTGCAAGAAATCCCGAATTTGACACCCGGTTTCGCCAGTATGATTTCTGAGATTGGTTATCTCCTGCTTCCGTGTCGCTATATGAGTAAAGCCTCTAACTGCCATTGAGCAGTATATCATAAATCGTTCAATGCAGATACATTAACGATGCTTCTTATTTCATTTCTTTGATACTTTTAAAACCCTTTTTTTTTGGGGGGGGGGGGTTGCTTTTCAGTTTCCTATGGCCTCTTGACTGCAATGATACTGAAATTGCAGATGTAATCAATCTTTTAAATCGGCTATCGATATCATATGTTCCAGTAACAGAGGAAGAAGTGACTGTAGAAGAAGTTTTTCTCGGAGGTAAATACAATACATAGTGAAAGACACTGTAACTGTACATGTGTGACTACATATCAAACCATTCAATTTTGGTAGAGGACTGATTTCAAAAGTCGCACGGACAAATATTTCAGCATTTGACTTTCTGTATATTAGGTTACATTAACGGACGAAAGAATTCAATGTGAACAGCAATCACTGCGGAATGTGGATACACTATTCAAAAGATTAGAGGGCTTTATATCAACGACATAAGATTGGCATCGTATGATGAATTTCTTGAAGGGGTATACATATTTAATTTCAAATACAAGTATGGAATACTGTATTTTATTCCAATATTTGTACTTGTGAAGCCTCAAGGATGATCATATATTAAAAAAGCAATAGCTGCTGATTTGGACTCTGGGTAATTAGGCACATAACTGAGTTACTGCAATATTATTCAATGTGATTTTAAAAATAAATTAACACTCCAAAACCACTGATCAGTCTATATTGAGATCAGTACACTAGCACTGAAAGACACCAGACGAATTTTATAACGTAATACAGGTAATACTATCCTAATCTGTCTACATGATTGCTCATATATTTTGGGTCATAGCAAAGGCTGACATACAGCCCAGCATACTACTTCAGGAATATACTTGAGATATGTTAAAGGGGATGTGAAGAATGCTTACCCGCCATACAGAATGTTGTATTACATGGTATTTGATGCTATTTGTTGTGTCATGTTCTTGCATCACTTCAATATGCAGTCAGCCAGTGACAAAATTCCACTCCCTGATAGATTTTAAACATGTCAAAAGAGGACAAATAGCCTGGCTGGATGGAGAATTGAAAGTCTGGTCAAGACATTTTTCTTTCAAGACAACCACGATGTGCTGGAAGTTATGCGTGCAGTGTTGTTAGATGAAATGCATCCAGAAGATTATTGGACAATGGCAGAAAATGATAGGCGCTTAGAATGTCGTTGTTGTGAAAAATCATATGCATATTTCAACAGTTTGAAGAGTCGTGAAATGAGGAAACACAGCCACCAGCCCATGGGCAAGAAACCATCAGAAAAGGCAAAAGATACATCAGATGAAATTTATAAGATTCTGTTCATGGACATTGCGAAAAAAATATTTCAAATTCATAGAAAATTTGGGTGTATATTGTGAAGTTTGTAATGACACTTGTTTAAATGTATACAGATTCCATATTCACCGTATGCACACATATGGTATAAAATATAATTAATGAATCGATATTCCCTCTCCTGGATGCTTCCTTTGTTGTTATGTTTCTGACGTGTTTCCCCTGTCTGCCCAGTGATGGCATTGTAATGATTTTTCTAATTCTTTGTTTCTTGATACCACGTCCCCACAGGCTCTTAAAATGTAATATCTCTCGCGGAATATTGCTTTTATCATTTGTTTCGAGTAACTTGCGGATTTTTCAACAATAGATGAAAATAAAAGTTATTCTCATAGAAAGGTATTAAAAGCAATATTAAACAAACTGAGCTTTTGTGGGAAAGACGAAAAAAATAATATAGTACGATAATAATATAAGATAAATAGTTATGTAATAGGTTAAATGAAAATATTATGAAATCATTACCTATTAAATTGACTCGATGAATTGGCAAGCGAAATTCGGTGTGGAATCTACGCCTGATTCGCAAGTTTTATTGATTTCCTGTGTGCTTTTTCGAATTATTACGTCATTAACAGTTCCATGATGACTTCCTATCATACTGCTGAGACAGAGGATTTTTATTTTATTTCCCCATATTCTAAATCATAACCCATAGTCTAATACAAGCCACCTTTTCCTTATCTTCAGTATAAGTAAAATGAAAACAACGGTATAAATAAATCTTTATTGTGTTTGTATATGCATTAATTATGCCAAGACAATCTTGTGTTAAAAGAACAAACATTAAACAGGACATCATGTCAAATTTGAAAAATTGAGTCCCTCCAGATTATGTTTGCATATTTAAGAAGAAGACTGCCGGAGAAACATTTCGATGAAAAAACAATCGCAGCCACGAGTTTTCGGCATTCAACGACACATTTTGCGAGAGATCAAAGTTAGACATTTCTGATATTATTCGATTTATCATTTCATATCTTGAAACCGTGCAGGTATTGGTTACTCGAATGTGCAGTGGGCGAGCTATATCCGGGAAGTAAAGGTCCAATACCATAATGATGTAATCAAAACCACGGTCCTGGAAGGGGACGTCGAATGAGAGGAATCTGTATTTGGACGCAAGTCCAAGTACCACAGAGTGGCCACCAAAGGTAAGAGGAAAAAATTAATTTTCATAGCACGTAGCGTTTAAAACTGATATTAATACCAATGAAATTTTCAGCAATTTTGTCATTGTAGTCAAGTGGTTCTGTCGCCTATTTCTTGTAGAAGATTGAAATATTTGTTTTTTAAATAAATATAGAATAAAGTTCTCTTTTCATTAAAAATTATTAAACAATTTATAGCTGCAAAAATTTAAATCAAAATTAAAATGTATAATAAACAGCTTACCTCTGCTATAGCGCCAATATGGCCTTTAGACCGAACTTCAGGATGTTGTGGGTTCAGAGAGTGTAGAGACATACAATTCGTAAATTGTTCTGAAGGAATATAACACATTTCAGAGATTATTAATATAGTGTGCGTTTTTGCGTGGGTAAATGGTCTACATGGCAGTTTATTGATGGTGTGGGCTTCAATTAGACATATGTGCTGAGACAACTCTACGGAAAATCATACGAAAGGGTTTTTTCAATTGCCCGAAAGTGGGAAAACTTGTATGCATATAATTGATCATAGATGCGATATGAATATATCGATGGCTCTTTCAGGATATATCTCGGATGCAGATGGTAATCTAATCATCACCTTTGCTGTACTTAAAGGTCTTTTTGTAACAAACGGACTTAACAGAAGCAGAGTACGAGATTTCTCTTCTACAAACGCTCTCCTGGAACGCGTTATCTGCAAGAACATTATGTACAGTTTACCATTATTACCTATACTAGATTCTCGTTAAAACTAATTTCATTCAACGCTTAACTTAATGTAATACAACGATTGTCATATAAGAAAATTCCTATGAAATTCTCTCTTCACTATAGACAAAAATGGAAACAAGACTCTCAAAAAAATATTGCGATATATTTCTCTTCGCGCGCATGTGTAACTTTCCCAAAGTATTTCTATAACAATCTTGCCAACCTCAGAGTACCACCAGGACCTGATATCAATTTACCAACTGGAAACGAAGAAAGTGTATTTTATCAAGAATTATACAAAGTATTGCCAAATTCTACCATGCTCTCCATAACGGATATCTATTCCCAACAGTTTGTTCCGAAACCTGTGAATGAAAAGTGGTCTATTGATATGGCAACTATTTTCGATCAGGAAAAAGTGCTCAATGATTTATCGGAGGCGATCCAGAATGTGGAAAACGTGGACATATCAATAACCAAGGCAAATGTTCAGTATGTGGAAGAAATGACTGTAGCACAGACGGGGAGTAAATTTTGGACAAAATATCGGACAGGACGTATCACATCATCTACCTTTTATGCAGTGTCGCACAAATTTAGAAAGGCCATCTCTCTTCATCACTAAAAAACTATCTGCCACCCCCAGCAAAGCCAAGCCGTGCAGATTTCAGCTGTAGTATGGAGATCGGAACGAAAAGAAGTTGCCCATTTGGAGTATGCTACATTAACGAAAAATGCACACGAGAACTTTAAATTGGAACGCAGTGGACTCATATTAAATGTTGACCATTCTCAATTTGGATCATCTCCTGATGGCCTGATTTCATGCCATTGCTGCGGTGAAGGCTATTTGGAAATTAAATGTCTGTATTCAATGCGAAATAGTGACAAACTTGAAGTACCATATTTGATTGCGATAAATAATTGAAGGAAACTCTACTGAATTCATGCTTACTATTACCAGATGCAAATGTACATGTCAAACAGACAGTTTTGTGACTTTGTTGTTTGGTGTCCAAATGATTGCTATATTGGAAGGGAGTACAAAGATGACGTCCTATGGAGGGGAATGTCCGCAGAAGCGAAGGAATGTCATAGATGATGTGTTGTGCCAGAGCTGCTGAATCGATTCATAAGCCGTCAAAAGGTTCTGCGATAAAGTACCCTCTGTACAGCCGACAAACAGAAACCAATATCAACTTCAAGTGAATCCGAACAAAACAGAAAGTACTGTATATGTGCGGCAATAGATGATGTTTATGCGATAGTGCAAACTGCCAAAAAACAATGGTTTCACTTAATGTGTATTAAGATGAAACATGTGCCAAAAGGGAGATGGCTTTGCAAGGACTGCAGATGACCCATTGTTGTATTAATTTTATGTGTATTTTAGTTTGTGCTTGTATGTGATATTCATTAGATACCCGGTAATAGACAAGTTGAGCAGTGAATTAATTTAATAATATCATGCACTACGTACCATCTATCTACAAAGTGTTTTGAACAGACGATCGTGATTTCTCATTTCTCCCCAGTTGTACTGTCCGCCCTGTTGACAGCAGCTTTCCACAGGCGCCGAAGTTCCTCGGATAGTTTGTCTCTGTGTCTAGATCATACAATACTTTGAGTGTCTTGAAATAGCTAACGTTTCTCTGAAGACCGGGACAATTTGAACAACCATAAATACAACATATCGGAATGATTTATGTCAATGGGCGAGTTTATGCGTCTACTTGGGTTGATACTCGGCTATTTTCTACGCACGCGCGTTGAAATGTACGCTTGAACGGAAGGGTTGCTACTCGGGTGAAAAATGGACGAAGATGTCCTTTTCAACATTTTTTGTTCAGATCCGACGAGTACAGTGATATCAAGCAATACCATAGACTCTTCATTAGTTTCAACCTTCGTAATACTGCAGTACTATTCTAGACGAAAATACGTTTCAATAAAAAATCTCAGATAAATAGAAATAAACAAAGTTCATGTACAAAATATAATACAAGTGTTTTATATTATATAATATAAGACAGAGATGTTTCAATGATAACTAGAAATATACAACAGTTCAGGTACAAAATATATTACAAGTACATGTATATAAATATAAGAAAAAGATGCTTCACTGTCACAAGATTTAAACTTGTATAACTGCCATCAATGTGCAGTTTACTCTGTAGAATTGCTTTCTCAAACCACTCTCGTCAAGATGAACAAAATCTGGAAGATAATCAGATGGAAAGTGAATTTCCGGAAATGCATCAAAGTTAATTTTAATTTTATTTTTCAACTTTTGATTGATGTGTTTGCGTTGCGCATCGAATGAATTTTTCGTCAATCCAGGGGTTTTCCTCGTTCCAAAATTTTTGATATAAGAACACGGTTTACACCTTCAGAAAATAGTCGATCAACCAACTTCTTGATGTCTTTGAAAATTTCCTTTGGGGAAGACGTTGCGGAAATGCGTTACCACCAACGCAAACGAAAACTATGTCAGGATTAAAGTCTCACATCTTCGACGAATCTTTCGTTGATATCTGATGTACGCATTCCATCTTTCCTGTAGAATTTTACCTCGTTCGGAGTAGAGAGATTTCCACCACAGAAACTCTCAAGTCTAATGATATAGCTTGAACCGTAAAGAGCTAGTTTCGTCATGTTGTATCTTAAGAGTTTCATAGAGAAACTGATGTTGAAAATCATGACCCTATACATTGTAATATCAAATATTAATTTAGTTAAGCATTTGAGAACTATTCAAATCATTAAAGAAATTAAAATAAAATCATTATTTATATGATACTAAATGCTATGTAGTTAAGTGTTTGAGAACTATTCGAATCATTAATCATTAAGGAAATGAATGTAAAGTAATCAGTTTCAGGTAATTAAGATAACTGTGGATCTACTGATAATTACAATAATTAGAATATTAATATATTCGAGATATTTTAATTAAAAGATAAAAAGGCCCTTTTGGCTTATTATTAATTGTAATAAAAGTAAAGCACAAATTTATTGTTGTAATGGGGTAGTAAACTGCACGCGAGTTTGAATGTCCCATTGTAAGGAAGTTTCCTTTGTACTGTCTTCAATCTTCTGAAATAAGTTGGTACCATAGTATACTACCCCCGGTGGTATATATAACAAAAGAATATGACATATCTTCTTTTCCTTTATGCCTATTAGACGCCATTCGGTTATTACAAGTGCCATTCCGCATTTTATACCTCCACTCCGGTTATTCTATGTACCAATGATATACTTATAAATGATTTATAAGGTTTCAGTCTTTATGCATAACTAATTCTAAATTTCATTCAGTGTCAATGTATGGAGATCTGTTTCTGTCAATAGTGTTCAGTATTTTCGAAGTTTGCCTTGTATATTATCAATTATTTCATATATTTACCTAAGACATGAGCCTTTTTGAGTATAACATACTAGTATTTATTATCGTTCAAGATATGTAATGAAATGCCGGATCAAATAGAGGTCCAACTAGGAATTTCGAAATCAACCAAGTACTTTATAGTTGAATCGTGTACATACATACTGAAAAGAAAATAAACACATAAAAAGGCGTAACGTATAACGGAAGGCAACAAAATCTACAATAATATATATGCAACATGCATGATGTACCAAAAATCGTTGTTTCATACGTTTCTTTGTTAAACAAAGGTGGGGATTGTGAGATGAAAATGGGGATTGCAATATGTATATCTTTTCCAGGTACGATTTCAAAAATGTAATTGATTTTTTTTTTACTAATTTTTACTTGATACCGATATTAGAACACTTCTTATACTTCATTTCAGTATTTTATTCCCCTGTATTCAACTTTCCACACGTCAATGCAATTAAAACATTCCGCAAGGAATGAAAGAAAGTATTGAAACGTTTTATTCTCAATTTAAAAGTATGATACTGAAGTGATTCTTTGAAAGAATATCGCTTTATGCCAGACCGGCATGCCTACTTAGTCAATAGTCCAAGGCCTTTTGCAATCAATTCGCAGTTGTGTGAGGGCAATACACAATTATATAATGTTGCAGAAAACCCGCCAAAACATGACGTCATTGTGACGTCACTATGGCTCAGTGCATTATATGAAGCGGTAGACTCTGCAACAATCAAAATGCCAATACAAACGCTGTAGTGCAACCTTTTCCTCAACTATGTTGTGTAATTTCACATAAAGACTGTTCTATATCTGCTTGAAATTCGTTTTGCTGGGCCTAAGTTTTAGATTATATAATATTATCAGAATTTCAATTTAATTAGACAATGTCTTATAAGACTACACCATTGAACAATTCCATCACAGTATTTATACACAGTTACGCCTCTAAGAAGTTGGGCACAGTTATAAATATTATTGATAGATTTCCATTTATTATTTACAACAAAATCTATTACCAAATTGGGCAATGTACCTTGCACTAGTTGAATGTTTGTTGTTAATACTACATATGCTATATATAGCATTCACGTGATTGCAAACAACTAGGGATAAAATGTAAATGTGTGAAAAGGTAAACTTTTTAAACAATTTGCATTTTTACCATTTTTGCAGAAATAATTTATTCTATTTCTTGTGCGGTTTTCAATACAGACTATATAATGTCAATGACGTCGTGGAGTACCTTAACGTTACTGCGTATCTACAATTATGGAAACTTCTGGTAAATACACATGTAGCCGGATATACATATTATTAAAACATTTTCCCCATTTGTAATTAATGGAATCGAGATCGAAGAAATAGTAATGTTAAGGCTGAAATTTGTTGGAAGGTGTGGCTTTAAAATTAAACATGTAAGTGTCACCGGTGCTTTACCAGTGCTTCTCGATTCATTAATGTATCCGATCTATTTTTTTTCCAGAATCCAATTCAACAGTTATTGTAACATGTGTTTATTCGTTTTGTCACTTTACTCAAAATGTGTTTACTCGTTTTGTCACTTCAGTCAAAATAAATCTCAATGATTCTTTCACAATGAATGGCAGCCTCCTGTTGTGAATTCTCAGACACGCAATCTTATGTGTTGGTCGACTGACCATATACACACACTGTTACATGGTGTCAGAAGTGACTCTGAAGGGTAAAATTGGTAAAGAGTGTGACCATTTTCCCTCGAATATAGCATACTGTTGCATATTCCTCTGATTGAAGAAAACCACGTTGCGCGTTCGACGAAAAAAAAAAAAAAAATGTCATTCGACAAGTTACAGCCTCCGAGCAAAATAAAATTCAATACTACGAACATAAGTGAAAACTGGGTCAAATGGAGGGAGGAATTTGAACTATATGACGCACTTACTATGGCCGACAAAGAAGAAACGGTAAAAGTACAAATGTTGAAATATCTCATTGGTAGCGAAGGTCGAGAAATCTACGTAACACTGAAACACGAGAAGGCTGAGGAGAAAGATCGAACAATTAAACAAGTGTTAGATGCCTTTGACGATTATTGTAGGCCCAAAAAGAATGAAATAGTGGAACGTTTCCGTTTCAACATGAGAAAGCAGGAGCCGGGAGAAACCGGTCATACTAATTTAAGCCCAGGACAGATTTTAAGCCTAGGGATAAGCCTAGGAGCGCCCAGGGACTATTGGTGATATGTAATGCATAAATATCACTATATATGGATGGATAATGATGTCAATATGTAATATGCAAAATTTCGTTTTAATCCATTAACTTTTAGCGCACTTTCTACGAAATTGAATGTGTAAATTTCCTAGGCTTCAATTGCCTGTTTCAGTAGAGATTAGATACTGAACATACTGTCAATTAACCAAGTATTTCAGTTGATGCATATCATTCATTTCATGTTATTGTTATCATGATTTGTTAATAAAGTGTATGAATTTACTAACTGATATTTAGTATTTTGTTGTTTTGCTTTGTTTTCTATTTGAAATGAATACTGATATTGCATATAATGGTATTAACACTCAAAATACAGTTTCACTTACTAATTTGTGACATTGCATGCTGAGTTTTCTCTCAGAAGTTTGATATTTAATTTACTAACATACAAGGTGCCCATAGGATTTTTATAAATTTTTATTGAACAAGATGTGCCCTCGGTGGAAGCAAGTAAAAATAGCTATTTTTAGAATAAAGTTCAAGATCACAAGGCCAATGACCTTAATATCATTTTAAAGAGATTCATTAGTTGACTATACATGCCTTATATGAGACCTGTACCTCTAATTGTTAACAAGAGGCCCAAGTGGGTCTATATCGCTCACCTGAGTACCTATATTATCAGTATTGCATGAAGGAAGAATTCATTTATTTTTGCATTAATGTGACTAAGTCAACACAGATGTTGAAAATATGAAAAATTTTATTTCAGGCTAGAATAAAAAACAACACTTTTTTGCACATCCATTCAGGTGATTTTGATATTAAACATTTCCTTTGTCTCTGCAAGAAGTCATTCAGGGCAACAAGTTAGTCATTTTCTTTAGGTGGGGCCTTTTGTTGACTGATTTCAAGTCTGGGTCATGAACAACAATTGTTTCAAATATTGTCCAGATCTAACTTAAAATTGCCTAATTTCATATGTTGAGTGTGGAGAAACATCTAAAAACTTATTTAGATGTGTAAAGAAATGAAAACAAAAATTTTGACCACAGCTGGATTTAAACCGCTACTCTCCATATTTCAATTACCAAGTGGTATATGTACTATTGTGAGAACTGCTTTTTAGACATGGTGGCATTATCTGTTAACCAATTTGGATGAAATTTACCAAATTGATAGAGGACTTTTAGTACTTCATGTATTCCATGTTTCATTAAAATCTTTTATGTGGTATAACAGCAGAAGTGAAAAATGTGATTGAATTGTTCCTATACACCCTCATTTGGAAGTCTTAAAAAATTCACAGAAAATCCAAAAATTGAGATATTGACAAAATTCTTTCAAAGTAACAATCCTTACCATAATTATGATCACAATAGTCCATAAGAAATCATCATTATCAATTAACTAGGAAATATGACACTTTTTTCTGCATTGAATCACCAAGTCCAAAGAAATGTCGGAAAAAATTCTAAAATTTGATTTTGGAAGGGAACCAAAATGACAATACATCTTCACTCATCCCTCTAGATCATTTCTATGCATTCTGTTTGTCTCTGTATACAGCCCGTATGAAAAACAATATTGTTAAACGAGGGAACTCTTTTGTGACCTACTCTTGACTATGGTGGCGCCACCTGTAAAGAGGTCTGGACGAAAACAACAGAATTTGAAGAGGATCATAAGTGACTTATTTCTACCAAGATTTATTAAAATCCTTCAAACAGTTTTGTAGAAAAAGTTGAAAATGTGAAAAATGGCCAACCCCCCCCCCCCCTTTTTTTTTTTTTTGGAAGTCTTAAACGTAAAATTCCTAATTTCTTATGTTGAGTGTTGAGAAACATCTAAAAACTTATTTAGATGTGTAAAAAAAAAAAAAAAAATTTTTGACCACAGCTGGATTTGAACCGCTACTCTCCATATTTCAATTACCAAGTGGTATATGTACCATTGTGAGACCTACTTTTAGACATGGTGGCATTATCTGTTAACCAATTTGGATGATCCGCACAAAAAACAAAACCTTTGAAAAGGACTATGAGTACTTGCATCCTACCCAGTTTTATCACAATCCTTCAAGTTGTTCTGTAGATCAAGTTGAAGATATGAAAAATTGTCCCCCCCCCCCCTTTTCTTGGAAGTCTTAAAAAATTCATAAAAAATTCAAAAATCGAGATATTGAAAAAATTCCTTCACACCAGCATTCCTTACCATAGAAATGATTAAATGAAACCAAATGAATGCATCAATGTTTACTAAAAGAAAATAATAACTCTTTAATGCATTAAAATAAAAAAGTCCAAAATAAAAATGAAAAAACGTCAAAAATTTGATTTCGGAATGGAACCAAAAATATCAACACTTCTTCCCATATGCCTTTATCTCATTCCTATGCAGTCGGTTTGTCGCTGTATGCACCCGATCTGAATAAGAAGTTTGTCAAAGGAGGGTACCCTCTGTGACCTACTTTTGTCTGTAGTGGTGCCACCTGTTCATGGATCCTGACAAAGATGACCACATTTGTCGGGGACCTTGAGTATTTGATGCATGCCAAGTTTCATTGAATTCCAGCGAGTGGTTCCGAAGAAAAAGTTCAAACTGTGAAATGTTTACACCAATTATCCCCCCCCCCTTTTTCTTGAAAGTCTTAAAAAAATTCATAAAAAATCCAAAACATAAAATATTGAAAAATTTTCTTCGCAGTAGTATTTCTTACCATCAAAATAATCAAATTAAACCAAATTAATGCATCAATGTTTACTAAAAGAAAAAAATAGCTCTTTTATGCATTAAAATTACCAAGTACAAAAAAACGTCAAAAAAACGTCAAAAATTTGATTTCGGAATGGAACCAAAAATAACAACACTTCTTCACACATCCCTCTAGATGATTCCTATGCATTTGGTTTGTCTCTGTATGCCCCCGGTCTGAAGAAGAGGTTTGTCAAAGGAGGGTACCCTCTTTGACCTACTTTTGCCTGTGGTGGCGCCACCTGTTGATGAATCTGGACGAAAAACAACAACACTTGTAGGGGACCATGAGTACTACATGCTTATCAAGTTTCATCAAATTCTGTTCAGTGGTTCTGGAGAAGAAGTCGAAAATGTGAAAAGTTAACGACGGACGACGGACGGTGATTGATCACAATAGCTCACTTGAGCCTTTGGCTCAGGTGAGCTAAAAAGTTATGGCAAAGGTTAAAGTTTTTAGACATGTAGGTCAAAGGTCACGATGAAGGTCACAAAGTCATTGACCTTGATACCAGTAACCAGTGGAGTATGCATGCCAATTATGAAGTCTCTATCTCATACGGTTCAAATGTAATAGCCTAGGTAAAGGAGGGTTTTTTTTGCCACAGACAGACAGAGAGACAGGACATTCCATTCCGGAGGCATAAAAACTACTTAATTAATTAATAATTTTGTGTTTTATTTCAGAATCTTTGATATTTACATTGATGTGAAATGGCTAACATTATTCTCTTTTAATTTCAGGCGCTGAGAAACTGGCTATTGAAGCTGTAGACTGCAGTTAATTTATTCAATAAACTTGATTTAAGTAAGAAAGATAACTCCCGCATTTTTTTTTTCTATTAAAAATGGAAATTTCACATTATTTTGGCCTTTTCACAGAAATGAAAGGACATATCAGTTTCATGTAATAAGCTGATATCATAGACACATTCTACAAAGGAGATATAGATAAAAAAAATTAAAAGTGAGTGTGTGGCATCCAATGTACATTTTTTAGTCGGTTAATTCACGAAGTGAATAACCGACTTTAGCTATGCAACTCCAACCGTGTCTGATGCACTGAATCACCCTGTCGTATTCAATTAGTATTGAGTTTGTAATAGGTACGGAGAAGCTATATCCGCCTTAGTACATCGATGCGAGAAAAAAAAAAAACACCAATCCGAGAAATAATGTAGTCCCTATTGATGTGAGTATTGATAGTAGTATACAGTTTTATATGACACATAATTACACATAATCACGTAAACAGAGTATGTCATGTAAGCAGAATCAATAAATTATTCGAGAAATGCAATTCTGGTGTGTAGTTATAGCCTACACCTATTGACAAATTCATGCGCGCAGTGTGCCGAACTATTTCCTCCCGCGTTTGTGTCATCTTCACCTACCTCAGTACCTGGCTGTAGAAGACTGAAGAGCAAGACGTGCATCGGTAAGTTTATACTGACCATTCCTTTGTGAACTCGATTTAATATCTATAGTATATTGACGATTATTGTGAATTTTAATCAGTTCACTGATGCATACTTATATAGTCTTTATATCGATGCACTGCATGTTTACTTTTGATTTGTAATACAATTGTATGTACAAAGCAGGCAGACTGACTGCACGAGGTGGTGATGGAACTTAAGTGAGAAAACAATGTGCATGTTAATTGTACTAAGATGTAAGGCAATTTAGTGTTTTACAATGTTTGCGAAAGCACTGAAATTACAAATATGTGACATTTTTTAAGAATATACGAATGCCAAATTGTTTGGTATGTTTAATAACTTGAACAGCCGCATTGTGCAGGTGTGGTTACTTGGGAGCGTTATCAGTGATTCAGTATTCTCGATCCTGTAACATAACACCAGTATGACACACACGGTGATAATTGGTTATATTAACAAGGTGTAGAAACTTTACGCCATTGCATTCTCCACATTTTTCTATTGTTTTTAAGGCTATGTACATGTATATATAAATCACGAGGAACCTGAGTGCACTTGTTGCTATGGTATACTGGAAAAAATGGATTATTGACATGAAACTTTAGAACTCTATTTTTACTTAAAAACAAAACCAAATTAAAACTTTGATAATGAGTCATGACACTCTACATTCACATAATTATGATAATATTTATGCCATTGGTATATTAGAAAGCATTGATTAGTTAATTGTCCTGTGGTCCTGTTGGGTGCAAATATTGAGTTGTTAACCTTTTATGTTTTAAACTACGTTGAATTGTTTGAATGTTTGCTTTCATAAGAAAAGCACATATGTGTGCAAGAAAAGTATATCAAATCAATGACTATTGTAATCAGTGGCGGATCCAGAACCTCAACTGCCGGAGGGGGCCTAAAAGTTCGGCATGATAATTCCCGAGGCCGGAAGGGCCGAACGGGGAGGGTATGGGAGGAGGTTTCCCCCTCTCATAGGTGGGGGTTATCAAAAATTTGAAAAAATAGTGAAAAATGGTGATATCTAGAGCGTCTTTGAGCTGTTCAATGTTGGCAAATAATGTACCAAAATTAATGATAGAAATGGCATTTTGAACCATTAAAAGGGAATGGAGGATGGAGGAATGGATATCGTTGATTAGAGCAGTTGTAAGCTTGTGTATTAATCATTTTGTATTGACGGCGGGAGATCATGCTTTGCTGATCACACCTAGCACCTCGGCAGTTGATTGGAAATATACACCCGACCGGACACATGCTAGATATGAATACACAATGAAATTGGGCAACTATAAAAGATTTGAGTGTCTTACAATCTATATCGTAATAAAATTCGAGATAATTTGTGTATGTAGAATTCACACACGTTTGAAAACGAAAGTGAAAGTAGATCGGTAGATCGTAGAAAAGCCAATAGAAGTAAATTGATAAAACCATATCAAGCAATGTTTGTTAAATGAATTCTTTAATTTTTAAGGGAGTTAAAGACTGGCAAAGGGGTATACTAAAATTTTGCTCAACTTCAGTAATGACTTTGGTAAAACATCAAATGCATATGTAAATTGTACTGTAATGCCCGTAAATATAAGACCAACAAATCATGGATCACTGTCAGTTTACCAGGAGTCAAAAGGAATTATTATTCCCCCAGCAGCATCACTGTGCAAATTATTGGCTTTCCATGCAGTCACTCTTAATAAACAACAAACACCCCCCACCCCCACCCCCACCCCCCCACCCCCAAAAAAGTTGATGTTTTCCATGGCAGTACTTAAGAGAAAATACAATTAATTAAATTTAGTATCATCACTATCAATTTAGGAATAATTAAAAGGGGGTAAGGTTATATATGATAATTCTATTTTTATTATAATGTACCAACATCAAATCATTTAATAAATGGTTTGCCGTAAAATGCCTTCTTCATAGATCACCGCGTCATTATGTGCCCTTTTCCCCCAAAAATTTGTGTGCCCTTTTTCAATCCTGGATTTAACACTAGGCGTGCATCGCTAACTTTCCACATTTTCTACTTCTTCTCAAGAACCACTGGATTGATTTCAACCAAACTTGGCACAAAGCATCGCCATGGGATGCTACTTTAAGTTTGCAAAGGAAATGGGCATGGCCCCCATAGGGGCCCCAAGAGGGGGCAAAAGGGGTAAAAATTGGGTAAACCTTAAAAAATCTTCTTCTCATAAACTACTTGCCCAAATGACTTCATATTTGATATTGGGGGTCCTTAGAGCAAGTTCTACAAAGTTTGCAAATGAAAATGAAATCAGGTGAAAAACTGCTCCATTTGGGGGCGCTGAAAATGTCGGAAAATTCAACTTCAACCGATTTCAACCAAATTTGGTACAAAACATCCCCCAATGAGGGAGAACTGAAGTTTGTATGAAAAATGTTCCTCCATCCCCTTTGGGCCCCTTCAGGGAGCAAAACAGGGACCAATTGTATGTTTTCACATTTTCGACTTCTTCTCAAGAACCACATGATGGATTTCAACCAAACTTGGCACAAAGCATCCCCATGGGAAGACGCTTCAATTGTGCCAAGGAAATGGGCATGGCCCCCATAGGGGCCCCAGGAGGGGGCAAAAGGGGTAAAAATTGGGTAAACCTTAAAAAATTTTCTTCTCATGAACTATACATTGTATTTGTCCAAATGACTTCATATTTGATATTGAGGGTCCTTACGGAAAGGTCTACAAAGTTTGCAAACAAAAATGACATTGGGTCAAAATTGGCCTCACCAGGGGACACTGAAAATGGCCAAAAATCTACCTTTGGCCGATTTCAATTAAATTTGGTGCAAACAATCTCAGTCAGTGTTTGTAGAGGCATATGCATGAGAAAGTTTAATTAACTGATACGAGAATTATTTATGCGAACTTTTAAGGTCCAAAGGTCATTGGCTCTTAAGTTCTAAAATGTCCTATTTTCATAGCTTTTTGTGTAAGTTGGTGAACCGGAGAAATGTAAGGGCTGATATGAGGATAATTTTTCACAAATGTGAAGGTCATTGATTCAAAGGTCAAAGGTTATTCGCTCTTAGTCTTAAGCACTGAAATAGCCAATGTTAGTAGACTTTTTGTAGAAGCATATGCATGAGAAAATTGTAGGTGCTTATGTAAAATTTTTATTTCATTGAGTTAACATGGTTAAAGGTCATCAACACTTAGGACGACTGAAATGACATTTCTCAAAAAATATAAAAGTTTTTGTAAAGGCATATATATGCATTAGAAAAATTTAGGGACTTATGTGAGGATGATTTTGACAATGTTCAAGCTCATTGGGTCAAAAGTCATCAGTACTTACTTTGCCATTTGCCTTTACAAATTGTTGACATATTCTTCAGGTGACCGTTAAGGCCCTTTGGGCCTCTTGTCATGATTTGTGACCTTGATTTTTGATGATATGCATACTGACCTGCTGACCCTTTGATCTATTTTGCATAGTGTGGCATATACATGTGAAAAAGTATACCATATATTGATGGGTATTATGTTGGAATTAATTGCTGACCTTTATTGGTTGAAATATATATTGACCTTTGACCTATTTAACATTGCAAAACCATGTGTGTATGAAAGTTGTCATATATTGATGAGTGTTGGTCATATAATTGGCCCACATAAATGACCAACTTATTGGTGTGTGACCTACTTTGCATTGGTTGAAGGTATGATACTATGAATTATTTTCCGATATTTAAATATAAGCCTCTGCTGTTAGTGTTAGGAGTATGTCAGTTAAATACTCTAAAGTTTATTTTTCATCTTTGGTTCTGTTTCAGCAATGCATTGGTTGAGTATATTCGTTATCGTTTTGATTATCATTATTTTTATTTATTTGTTACTAGAAAACTTCACCCACATCAGGTATGCATTATTGCAAGTTTACGGTTGCATTTTCTTAGTGTTATTACAAGTTGTTATATTTTTATTACCTCACTTGATCTGAAAGCTGAAATGAGGTAATAGGGTCTGTAAGGTCTGTAATTATAGCAAATAATTTTAAAAGATACATGTATTAACCTGGGAGACTATAAGTAAAACTTAGATTATTTTCATATAATGTTGCATTTTGTATGTTTTCGTTCAAAATTAATGTTTACAAAACAATTCGATACATTGCGATTAACAAAACAATACTTTTTTCAATAAATATATCAATTTATGATTCCCATCGATTATAGGTAGCGCTAGTTTCTGGACTAATCTGTTTGACATACCACATTTATGTTAGTTTCTTACCGGTACTGCAAGAAATGTTTTTAAGTTCTTTTCACTTCATTTTATTTTGTTACTCCGTATTTGATAATAAATACAAATTTATTATTATCAATAATTTATTTTGCCAGGATAAATCTAGGTTTATTTTACTGCCGTTTAATCGCACCTTCCCCCTCCAGGGTTAGATATTCCTGAAATAATCAATTTGTCCATTTGGACAAGTGCCTATAAATTCAACTTGTCCAAATACAAAAGTCTGTCCGATTTTTGTTTTAATTAATCAATATTTAGACATAGTGATATTTCAGCAATGGCGTTATTTCTAGTCAACATTGCAAAGGCTTGCAATATATTTTCAAGGTGTTGTTACTTTTTTCTGCCTTTTAGGGGTGTTTTGGGGCTATCATTAGCGGAAGCCTTCAGTTTTGTAGCTAACAATGCCAAGGGTATGCATGAAGCTGTGCATAGAGTAATACCGTTGGCTTGTGAAGATGTTCCATCATTTTGTTCAGTGCCTACATCATGTACATGAATGTTATCACAATATGAATATTAGTTTCTTTGTAATACTGTCTCTTATAATTAATGTTATGAAAACTTCAGCTGATTAACAGTATAATTCTTTTCAGAATTGTATTTGGCACTTGGCAGTACATGGTTTATAATGGCACATGTAGCTAATGCCATGTATATGTACCTGGGATGGAATGTCACTATAATTTGTCAAAATATATCACATGTTTAACCCTATATGAAAATAAAGTAGGTTTGTCATATACCGTAGCATGATAACTTATATATAGTGTTTTATTAATAATTGGGTATAGTGAAATGGATTACAATTGTGTAATGTTTTGAGTTCCTATGTCCACATAACATTGTACACTGTATCTTTATTTTCTTTTCAGTGTCAGATTTGATATTAATACCAGAAAAAGAAAGCATCATTAAAGGTATATATGACATTATATTTTGTCCAAGGGAAAAAAATAAATTTGGAAGAACTTAAATTAGTCAGTCAGTATGTTGCTATAAACACTATACATGAATGCATGCATGTACCTATGAGAATAAGCATAATGTTGAACTAATCATGATTTTATTACACGCCCTTAGCAATTATAATCTACTCATTTACCAAAACATAATTTTGCGATTGGGAGATTTATGTTCTATATTATATAATAAAAGGAATTAATTGGAAGTATTATAATTTGCATTCACTAGATGCTCTCACCAATTGATGCGAAAATTTGTATCTTGCAAAACAATTACTACAGTAGTTACAAGTGGTGATTGAACTTGGAGTTGATTATTTGTTTTAAATATTCAAGACACACTGCACCCATTGGATTTGAATAATTGAAATGAATGAGAGAATGTAGACTTATAATATATAACATGAACTTGGAGATTGTGTACCTCTTCTAATGAACACTGGAGTTGATCGATAATTTTGGGATAACTTCTACACTCATAATAACATGGTATTCGTAATTGAAAACCTTTAATTCTATGCAGAAGTTGACAATTGATCAACATTGACATGTAAAAATAAAATTGATATTTAAAAAGATGAAAAATGAATACAACAAAATAAATGATGTTACATGTACATGAGATGTACCCTATAGATTAAAAATATCAACTGAAAATTAGCATTTCATTTTTGAATTACATGTACAACAATTATGTAAGGTGCAATATTCTGCAAATTAAGCATTTTCTCTTTGAAAAGTATATATAGCTCAATATTTCATTATTTGGATTTGCAACACATTTCTTTGTGCTATATCTATACCAGTACAGATTTTAATAAAAATGGGTATTAATGTAGAAATTTGGAGAAGCCGTATTGGTTTGTTTTCAAAAAGCTTTCGTGGGATTGGGACACATTTTTCTCCGAGATTGAATGTTGGATATTCAGGCTCTTGCACATTACTTTTTATATTTTCTTTTGGATTTGCATGCACAATGCTCATAATCTGCGGAGATGTTGAGTTAAACCCAGGACCACATGATTCACTAGACTCTCCTAAAAGTGCCGCAGAACATCCTTTTACATGTGTTTTGCAAGCGACATTACATCAGGCAGATAGTTTATTTTCAGAACATTCCAGGGGTTTTCAGTGTGTTCCAAATTGCTTTGCATTCATACTCAAATGTCGCGTAAAACATAGAGATGTGAAATCGTTTTCCCAAAATGACTTAAATGATATTTTGTTTTCTGGAGATTTCATTTACAACCATATCGTAAATTTAAGAAATGTAAAATGCTCATATCTGATGGTCAGTGATCTTCCTAGGTACTTCAAACTGTGTGGAACTGTATATTCATTCAGAATTTTGAAGACTTACAGTGGGTACATGTACATGGATGATGAAACTGCAACGAATATTTCAATGTTACCTATACATACAACATTGTATGAAGCATTTGTTCCATCTTTTGAAACATTTTGTATATTGATACTTCAGTATAACGCTATTGGCATTTATTATGATGGAAATGAGTTTTACATATTTGACCCACACTGTCGAGACACACACGGGTTATGTTCACCAGAAGGTTTTTCAGTTTTAGGGAAAATTAGTTCTGCCACATTATTAAATGAGTATTTGAAAGAATTAGCAATGTCACTGTCTTCGTTTGAACTGTGTGATGTTCAGTATGAACTCAATGTTTTTAAACTGAAGGAAGGTCTGTCAAACTCAACGGTACTGTTAAGAGTAAAAAGTATTTGTGAAGTTCCAAATTTCTATATTTTCCCTTCTAGAGATACACAAAGACCTTTAAAAATTAAGTTCTACCACCACCAAGGTGGAGAACATGAAATCAACAAAATTGGAAAGAGAGTGTATAATCAAGTTGAACCATTTTTCTAGTGATAGAGATGTGTCAAGAAAAAAAAGAAAATTGGATATTGACAAGCAATATACAATCAATAATACAACTGAAGAAAAGCTTGTCAATAAATTCCATTCAAAGATTTCACATGGACCAATATATGTTTGTAGCAGCTGCAGTCAAACTTTCTTTCACCATTTTGTTACAAATGTTACACCTCTTTTTGCAAGAAGTAAAATGGCACAGCTATGCTTAACAAATACATTTAGTGTTGATAACAAAGAATGGATTTGTACAACATGTTTGTCCAGCATAAAACAAAATAAAATACCTACTTTCTCCCTTGTTAATGGAATGGGTTTTCCAAATAAGCCAAGTGTTTTGAATCTGACTCATTTAGAAGAACGTCTTGTAGCACCAAGAATTCCATTCATGCAGTTGCGTGAAATGCCTAGAGGTGGGCAGATAAGTATGAAAGGCAATGTTGTTAATGTACCAGCAGATGTGAACAACACTGTCAGGGTACTTCCAAGAATGCTGAATGACTGCGAGACAATATTGGTAAAATTTAAAAGGAAACTGAGTTATAAACACCATATCTTATTTGAAAGTATTCGTCCTAATATGATCAGAGAAGCTGCAAAGTGGCTAGTTACTAACAGCACACTTTTCCAAAATGAAGGCATAAACTTTGATGAAAACTGGATCGAGAAACCAGATGAATATGTTGAAATACCGGCAGCATGTGAACCAGTATTACAAAATGGCGTTGACAATAAAATTAACGAAGGTAATGGTGATAATGATGAAAGCGATGAATGGACTGAAGATGATACAACAAACCACAAACCTAGTGGGAATATGGATACAGTGTTGCAACCAGCAGATTTTAGGGAATTCAACCAAATTTTGCCATTGGCACCAGGAGAAGGCAGTATACCACTTGGCCTATTTCAAGACAAATATGCAGAATTCTTAGCATTCCCAACAATATACTGTGGGGAGGCACGTATTGATAACAACGAAAGGAAAGTACCAGTTTACTATAGTACAATATGTAAATGGGAATTACGAAGTTCAGATAGACGTGTGGCAAATTGTTTGCCAAACATATTTTTCAAGTTGAAAAAACTTCAAATCAAGCAAATACAGGATAAAGTTTTTCTTGCTTTGAGAAAATGTAAAACAAAGAACAAAAAAATCACTGCTGGAGAACTTCAGAAACCAGGTGCAATAGATAGTATACTGAAACAAGATGATGGATATAGAGTTTTAAGGACATTGAGATCATCACCACCTTACTGGGAACAAGCAAAAAAAGATGTGTTTGCAATGATCAGACAGTTAGGACTTCCTACATGGTTTTGTTCATTTTCTGCTGCAGAAACAAAATGGATACCACTTTTAAGATCACTGTCATTACTGATGTACGGAATAGAATATTCTGATAATGAGTTGAGAAACATGCAATGGCAGGATAAATGCAACTTGATCAGTTCTGATCCAGTAACGTGTGCAAGATATTTTGACTTCAGATTTCAATCATTTCTACGAGAAGTTTTGAAAAGCAGTTTTGCACCTATAGGAACTATTACAGATTTTTTCTATAGGGTAGAATTTCAGCAAAGAGGTTCGCCACATATACATATGCTTGTATGGACTGATAATATGAAAACATATGGAAGTGCTCCTAACACAGAAATATCAGAATATATTGACAAACATGTAACATGCAGTAATGATGGCATAATGTCCGAACTTGTCAATTATCAAACACACAGACATGCTAAAACATGTAGAAAGAGGGGAAAATCGGTATGTAGATTTAATTTCCCTTTGCCTCCTCTTCCAGAAACATTAATACTTGAGCCTTTAAAGGTCTCTAATAAGAACATGGAAATACATAAAAAAAACTTTGTGAAAATAATGACATTGCTTGAAAGCATGAAATTTGGCGATGAAATTTCTTTCGATCAGTTCTTAGGAAAACTTTCCATGAAATTAGATGAATATATCTTAGCACTTAGATCATCCCTGACAAGTGCAAAGGTGTTCTTGAAAAGAAAACCATCTGAACTGAGGATCAACAATTACAACAAGGTTTTGCTTAAAGGTTGGCAAGCTAATATGGATCTTCAGTTCATTTTGGATCCTTATGCTTGTGCATCGTATATTGTTGCTTATATTTCTAAAGGTCAAAAAGGAATGTCAAACTTGGTACAACATGCATGCAAAGAGGCAAAAGTATCCAACAATGACATCAGACAACAAGTGAGGGCAATTGGTAATAAGTTTTTAACACATGTAGAAACAGGAGCACAGGAAGCAGTTTACCTTGTTCTTCAAATGGCTCTAAGACGATCATCACGAAAAGTAGTTTTCATTGATACAAACCCACCTGAAAAGCGCACGATTCTGTTGAAATCTTTATGTGAAATTGAGGAAATGTCAGAAAAATCGACAGATGTTGAAATGGATAATTCTTTAAAACGCTATAGCAGGAGGCCACAAGGATTGTCAAAATGTTGCTATGCTGACTTTGTTTCGTGGTTTGATATTCAACACACTAAGAAGTTTGATGACAAAGGCAAACAACATAATTCCAAGTCTACTAACTTGACTGAGTTACCAGAACAGTATTATGATGACAATAATGATGACATTCCAGAGTCTTTGGATGAAGATGATATTGAAGAAAAGAATAATAATGATAATAGTATTGACATTTTTGTTACCAGCGAAACTGATGAACTAGATAAGGAATATGAAATGAAAGATGGCACAATTTTGAAGAAACGAAAGCAACAGAAAATACTGCGTTGTGTAGGATTCAATATTGACATTGACAGGGAGAATTATTTTCGTGAATTGCTTGTTCTTTTTGTACCCTGGAGAAATGAGGAGAATGATTTGTTGCAACACTTTAAATCATATGAAGATAGGTATAAAAGTGTTCAAAATGAAATTATTAGAAAGAAGGCTCAATATGAAAAGCATAAAGCTGCTATGGATGCAGCATTACTAGATCTGGAAAATTTTGATATGGATGCAAGTGATGAAACGTGTTCAGGAACTCAGAATCAAAATGATACCAACACTGAAGAAAACATCAATACCTCAAAATTATTTGGATGTTTTGATCCCAATGCTCATGCAGTAAGATGTGTCTATGACATTGGTTTAGATTTGGGTATAACAAGGAAACAAATTGAGTCTGAAACTTTAGCTCCTAAGGAGATGGCCAAAGGTGCATTCCATGATTTGATACAAAGATTAAACAAACAGCAAAAGCAAATTTTTTACCACATTCTTCACTGGCAGAAACTATACCAAGATAAACCCCTTTATATTTTCATTACAGGTGGTGCTGGAGTTGGTAAAAGTGTTGTATTGAAAGCTTTGTATCAAGGGTTATTGAAGTACTTTAATCATGAAATCAGTTCAAGTCCTGATAATGTTAAAATGCTCCTTTGTGCACCCACTGGAAAGGCAGCATACAATATTGGTGGAAACACAATTCACTCTGCATTTTGCATACCTGTTGGTAGAGGATTTTCATTTAAACCCTTAGACATGGTGCAATTAAATTCAATGCGTGTAAAATATTCCTCTCTTAAATTAATCTTTATAGATGAAATATCAATGGTTGGTAGAAAAATGTTCAATTTTATCAATTTACGCTTACAAGAAATAATGGGATGTCAAAAGTTATTTGGTGGTGTCAGTGTTATTGCTGTAGGTGACCTTTTCCAATTGAAACCAGTTATGGACTCCTGGTTATTTGGTTGCACTGGTAACAGTGATGACATAGACATAATTGCTTCTAATATTTGGCAAGAGAATTTCTGTATGTTTGAGCTCTCGGAAATAATGAGACAGAAAAATGATAAAGCTTTTGCTGAGCTTCTGAATAGGTTAAGGGAAGGTAACATAACTAATGATGACATGGACTTGTTAAAATCAAGAATTGTTGTTGGAAATGCCCCTTTAGTTTCATCAACTGAAGCTTATATACCACATCTTTATACTACTAGAAAGGAAGTAGAATCTTATAATCAGAAAGTTTTTCAGGAAATAGAAAACAATAAGAAAACAATAGTAGAAGCAATAGATTCAGTATTAGGAGATTGCTCTGCAGCTGTTAAACAACGCATTATATCAAAGATACCAAATGACTGTGCTAAAACCATGGGGTTATCGAAGTACTTGCACATAGCAGAAAATGTGCCTGCAGAAATTTGTATAAATCTTAAAGTAGAGGATGGTCTCACAAACGAAACTCCTTGCATTGTTAGAAAATTGGACTTTAGAGTTCAACATTCTGAAAGATGTAGTATTATTTGGGTGGAGTTTGAAGATGAAAACATTGGTAAAGATCAAAAATTTCAGTATAGACACTTTTACAATAGCGGTAATGTTAAAAATCATTGGATACCAATCTTTGAAACTACAAGAAAGTTTCCTCTCAACTATTATAAATCATATCACATTTCCAGACGACAATTCCCTTTGCAACCATCTGCTGCAAAAACAATACACAAATCCCAAGGCGCAACCTTAAATGAAGCAGTACTTCATTTTGGTTCAAGAAAAAACGATCATATGCATTATGTTGGTCTTAGTAGGGTGAGAAATTTAAACTCTGTACACATTTTGCAGTTAAATGACAAAATATCTGTATCTTCAGCTGTGCAAGATGAAATGAATAGAATGAGACATCAAGCAATGGTGCAATTATGTATTCCAAACTTGGCAAATATTTTGGGAAATTTGAAGATTGTATTTCATAACTGTAGATCACTGTTTTTGCATTATAATGATATCAAACAAGAACAATACATTCTCGAAGCAGATTTGGTGGTATTTTGTGAGACAAGACTAAAACAATCAGATAAATCAGTAGATTATGAATTACCAAATTTTGAAATTATCAGAAAGGATTATACAAATGAAAATCAGATAAGACCACACTATGGGATGATTATGTACAGCAAATGTACTATAAGACATGTTCATGTTGATGAGGTACTTGGTATAGAATTTGTATTCACTGTTATAGCTATAAATGCATCTCTCATTCAGATATGTTTTCTTTATTGCCCTCCAAAACAGTCATGTATGCATAGATTTAGAGAGTTTTTTTCAACAATTGAAAAAGCATTTCATTGAAAATGTTCCAATTGTTATAATGGGTGACTTCAACTTAAATGGTTTTTGCAACAACACTTCAATCAAAACTTTAAATGAACTGTTTCACTGTCGACAGTTGATCAATATGCCAACAACAGATTATGGATCTTTGTTAGATCATATTTATACAAATATATCACAGTCAAGTATAACTGGACAAGGAGTTTTAGAATCATACTTTTCAGATCACAAGCCAGTGTTTTTGGTGCTAAATACATAACTGCTGAGCAAATACTGTATAACAAGAAACTTTTCGTTGTGTATTAATTATTTTCGCGGTTGACATTCAACAGCGCACATTAATACACTCAAACATTTCTTTATGACATACCTTTCCGTTATATGGATCTCAAACCGCGAAAGTTTGTACCAGCGGAATGGTTTCAATTTGCAAATCCGCAAAAGTTAGTACACACATGTATTTCTTGTTAACCAAAATTCATTGATGTGTTCCCCCGATAATGCTATCTTCTGAATATACCTATTTAATAAATGTAGGTCATTTGTGACATTTGCAGAAATTAAATTAATTTTAGCATTGCAAACAGTTTTTTCACAAATATATAATCACTGCTGTATGATTAAAACAATGTTTACATTTTATTTCAGATGATGCATATCAAAGATTTCATAGGAAAAACTCTTTCAAATGCACCTTATCAAAAAACAGTTAGGGGTTTAATTGTTTGTAGTGAAGCTGTTAAGAATTATGTGAATGAGCGAGGTGAAGAGCGCCAGATGAAAACAGCAGTAATTGCAGACCAGGATAATGCCATCAAATTGATATTGTATGATCCAATCAAGTTTGACCATATACAGGATGGAAACTCAATTTTAGTACGTAATTTTATTCCAAAGGGAGAAAGCCTTGTTGTTACAAGGAACTCAAAGATCCTGAGCACAGCAAAGATAGACATACCAGAAGACATAAGAAAAGTTGGAATGGACATTCTCTATCCTGCACCCCCACCTTGTTGTTCATTGGTTGAAGCAAAGAAATCTCCTTTAAAGAAATTGCTCACAGTAAAGGGGAAAATAGTGCAGGTAATGATTTTTTATACTTTATCCAAATCTGTTTCCAATTACAGTTAAGCAATTTAATTTCTCATATACTGTAGAAGTATGCAGGCAACTGCGCCATACCAGCCTTGCGTCGAAATTTTCATTGTCGCTTTTATACGTTATAATTGTTAGAACTTTAGAACTTGTTGGCTTGTTGATACTGGCAAAATAACTTCTTGGCATTAAATTCAGTCTCCATGTGTTTTCGTATCAATGTTCTCAAATGATTGTTATTGAAGTGTAATCACTCACTAAATCTGCTCGACTGTAAAACAGAAATGGCATTTCATTGGTTAATCCATGGAACACCCCGTGACATCATGTGATATAGGTTATTTCCTAGTTTATTTTAAATAACGTGCAGTAAAGGAAGTCAGCATTGCGTTATATCACTTTTGCCGTGCAGCCTTTGATAATACAAACGGTCATGTGACCAAACCTGAGCCAATGAGAGTTTCAAGATAATATCACTTTAATAATATAATTAACATAATATTTTTGTATCTTTGAATAATCATATTTATGTTGAAGATGGGTCTTAAGATCATCTATGAATATCCTGTGATTTATTCCATCTTCAAGTATATTATGCTTTTAACATCTTTTCAGGAAAATATCATGCAAGAGGTTAATGTTAAAAACCAAGCAGTTCCCATGAGGACAATAACCTTGAAAGAGGGAAAAGAAGTTTGTCGTGTGGCTCTGTGGAGAGAAAATGCCACTAAAGATATATCGACAGGAGACAACTTAGTCATCACAAATGTAGTAGTGAATCAGTACCAAAATGAGGTATCTTTGTCATCGACACATCGTACAACCATTGAGGTAAGCTGTATGAATTTTCATTGAATATTAAGTCTCAGACGGTCAACTCTACTGAAATGTTATAGCTGTAAAAAGGAGAATTCAGCTTTGATGGTTTTCGACCAAATTTCACACAAAGCATTCCATAGTTGAAAGATATGCAAGTTTATGGGGGGAAAAGTGGTTATGTACTTATATTGCCTCTTTGGCACATAAGGGAGATGGCTACATCTTTGTGAACAAAAAGTGTATTGTGGCTCATAATGGGTTCCATGAAGGGATTATAAAGGAGTAAAATTTGATACAGTCACTTGTTAAATTGCTCAGTTATAAAATCAGCTACAGGGTTAGGTTCATTTTTAACCAAAATAACCAAGTCAGATATTTAAGGCTCTTGGGCCTCTTGTTCTATATCCAAGGTGGTGTTCTTGAAAGTATGTCAGTAATGTCTGAGGATCAAAATGAGTATCATATATTTTCCATATAACTACATGTATGTAGAAAATATTTCTGGGTATATAATGTCTGTTAGGCAAGTGATAAAAAGATCTTTTCCCTCCACAGAAATCACCTCTGCAGAAAATAGAACTTTGTAACATTGGGGTCATAGCATACAGCATTGAAGGTGAAAGTATGATTTTATTACTGGACAATGATGAAATGGAAGAAGTGAAAGTGGACTTATCCGTGTATTCAACAGCGATGGATATCACAATTGAAGACATAAAAGATAACATTGAAAGGATCATCACAGATGAGAAGAAAATGAAAATTGATGTAGTAGGGGACAAGATTGTAAACTTGAATCTGCTGTAAGATATATTCAGTTCCCTAGTAAAGATCATTCCTGAAACAGGATGTGTTGAAATACCTACATTCTGTCATATTAAAAAAAATATTACATCAGTATGCCAGATGTCAAATAATATGAATTTCTGAATTGTTTAAAAAAACCTCTAAGTGTTCATTTTGTGCAAGAGAAGCATGTTTTCTATGATTTTTATAAACAGTTTGATGTAGAATGTATAAATATATGGCCTTAGAGTAATTTTTTTTATTCAAAACCTATAAGAAGCTTAATATACAAGCAAGTACTCTTGAATGAAAAGCAGTGTGATACATCTTATCAACAATGAGTAAATCAATGCTATAAACCAGTCCATACAGTATTGGCATTTGTATACAATTGTTTGTTGATGATTACTAGTTTCTGTATTTTTTTTTTCAAAACTGTATTTTGAACATAGTTACAATGTAGCACATGTTATTGTTATCATTTACAAGCAAGTACTCCTGTATGAAAAGCAGTCTTATGCATCTAGTCAACAATGAATAGATCATTGCCATAAACCAATTGATAAAGTACTTGGCATTTATAAACAACTATATGTTGTATATGATTATTATTTCACATATTTTTGATTTTTTTTAACATTGTTATTTGTAGCGCTTTAGTACTTTGTAGCACATGTTATTGTTGTCATTTACGAGCAAGTACTCTTGTATGAAAAGCAGTCTTATGCATCTAGTCAACAATGAATAAATCACTGCCATAAACCAACTCATACAGTACTTGGCATTTATGAACAACTACATGTTGTGTATGATTATTATTTCATATATTTTTGATTTTTAAACACTGTTATTTGTAGCACATGTTATTGTTGTCATTTACGAGCAAGTACTCTTGTATGACATCTAGTTAACAATGAATAAATCACTGCCATAAACCAGTTCATACAGTACTTGGCATTTATGAACAACTACATGTTTCATATGATTATTATTTCATATATTTTTGATTTTTTAAACATTGTTATTTGTAGCGTTTTAGTACTTTGTAGCACATGTTATTTTTATCATTTACGAGCAAGTCATCTTGTATGAAAAGCAGTCTTATGCATCTAGTCAACAATGAATAAATCACTGCCATAAACCAACTCATACAGTACTTGGCATTTATGAACAACTACATGTTGTGTATAATTATAATTTCATATATTTTTGATTTTTTAAACACTGTTGCATTTGTTGTTGTATTTGTAGCACATGTTATTGTTGTCATTTACGAGCAAGTACTCTTGAATGACATCTACTTGGTAGTCAACAATGAATAAATCACTGCTATAGATCAGATCATACATTCATGATACAGTTCTGTTCGTTTTGGCCTACATACATAAAGATAGGTATTATACAAATATGTGATGTGTTTTAACATACGGGAATAGTTCACCTGAGTGTATATACATGTACACTTGTTATGAAGCACAGAATACAGTGCACTAGCAATGAAACGAAGTGTATAGTCATTTGCAATGAAACTGTGTTGATATTAGTAACAAAACTGATTGTATTCCCCATATGAGAAAGAGACAGTTTTGTTATATCGCCTGTTTTGAAGAAAGCTGCTTGGATTGACACCACATTCTGCTATCTACTTGGCGTATGTGATGAAGGAATTAGCCCCAAAGACATGTCATTGGAATTGTGCTACATTCCAACATGTCGATGATATTTGCTCTGTGGAAGAAGTGTCGATCCTAACAGCCTTCGTCAAAACAGGGGACATAACACTTTCTGGAATGGGACTGGGCATTCATAATGAAATCCACTCATACTAAACTACTGAAACTGAGTATTAAACGCAACAATACTGAAATTGGGTGTTATACCGGTACCCATTCATACTGAAACTGAGTGTTAAAGCCACTTATACTGAAAATGAGTGTTTTAGCAACTCATACTGAAGTTGAGTGTTACAGCCACTCGTACTGAAACTGTGTATTATAGCCACTTGTATTGAAACTTGTTATATCTCGTTTTTATACGCCCGACTTTTGTCGGTCGCATTATGGTATGGCGTGGGCGTCTATCTGTCTGTCTGTCCGCTGCTTGTGAACACGATTCACACCAAACCATTATAGCTAGGACTTTCATATTTGGCATGAACATTGATCATGGCAAGACGAAGAACCCGTTTGATTTTCATGGTCAGGGGTCAAAGGTCAAGGTCAATTTTTTGCTAAAATATGATTTTGACAGATCAAACTGTTCAAGCAAGGATTTTTGTATTTTCAGGGTCGGAGGTCAAAGGTCAAGGTAAATTTTCTGCTAAAATATGATTTTGACAGACCAAACTGTTCAAGCAAGGACTTTTATATTTAGATATTTATCATGAATCTCATGCCAAATGCAACTTGGCCCCGTCCAAATTAAATGTTGGGCGTATTATGCCAGGCTAGGCGTTGCTCTTGTTTTTTCTACACATGAACATGTACAAGCAAAATATAATTGGCATATCATAATTATGAGCATGTCATTTTGGCTTTAAACTTTGACATCCTTATAATTTTTTTTTTTGGTAAGTCAATAATAATATTGATTGCTAATCCCAAAATGTATGTATATCAATTTATGTATTGTTTCAAAAATTTCATATATGATTATTAATAAAAGTTTCTTTTAAGTGTTAGAACTTGTGTTATTTTTTTCCATTTTAGTAGCTTAAGTATAGCATTCAAATCGCCTTGCGTCCATTATCCGTCACCTGTTGGTTTTCAACAATCCTTGTTCAATCACTCCATGGATTTTCTTATTTTTTCACTGAATTCTCAACAGAGTCATTGTTCCACATACTGCATTTTGAGATTGATAGGAAACAATATGGTCAAAAGGCGACCATTTTGCATTTTGACAGTGACAATTTCCTACTGCAGTCTCTCAGAGACTTGTGATAAAAAATGTTGATATTTCACTTTACAAGGAAATACTATGTATGGATCATTTTGAATTTCACATGCAGGAGTGTGGAGTTGTGCAATTTTTATTTTCAAAATAATCGGAAACAAAATTAATATAGTCTTCATAGTTTTGTCTGAATAGTTTTCGTTTTTACATACCGGTAATGATACTACAATATTATATTTTGAAACAAAACAAGTGAGAGTAAGAGAAGTGTTACATTGTCGCATTTAGGTCTCATCAGGTGACCTATTGCCATCACTCTTCATCTGTTATCGTCCATCCTCGGTCGTATACATAAACTTTTACTATTTTCAACTTCTCAAAAGCCACTGGTTTGATTGGTTCGAAACTTGGTGCATATGTTCTACATGAGATGCCCAAAAGATACAAATGTTTTTCGGGTTGATCCAAAAATCCAAAGATGTCCGCCCTGCTCACTGATTGACTGAGACATTTTGAACTTCGTCTCAAGAACCACTGGTTGGACTGGCCTCTGATTTGGTACATATGTTCTACATGAGGTACCCTACAAGTGTAGTTCTTTTTCGGGCTGATCCAAAAATCAAAGATGGCTGCCATGGTCTCTGATTGGCTAAGACATTTGGAACTTCTTGGCGAGAACTGCTCGTTGGATTTGCTACCAACTTGGTACATTATATGTTCTTCATCTTCCATGCCAACAAATCATGTGAGCGTCCAGGCCGATTGTCCTCTTCTTTGTAGAGGCATATACATTTGAAACTCCTATGGAATGATGCCTGGATCTTCATTGCCAACAAATGATGCGAGTGTCCAGGCCGATTGGCCTCTTATTTGTATAGGCATATACATTTGAAACTGTATGGAATGATGTAAGAATTATTTCTCAATAGTTTTTAAGTCGGGGGAATGGTCAATGTTATGAAAAGGTTATTTGCACTAAAAAGTGTTAAAGTTGATATTTTTCAGCAAGTCTAATAACACTATAGAGATGTAAAAGCAGATACGTTTGAAAGTTGTAAGGAATTTGTTAAGGATTATTTCTGGAGAGTTTTAAAGGTCATGAAGTCAAAGATCATTAGTACTTTGAAGTGCTTAAATGGCAAATTTTCTGTAAATCTATCAACTTTTTGTATGTACTTGCTTTAAATCTACATATGGTTAATCTTGTTCCTAAGAAAAAAATGTACTTTGCACGAACAGTATTGCATGTTACTCAGGTGACCGTTGAGGCCCCATGGGCCTCTTGAAATTTCATTAATTTTACCAGTAAAAGGCTCATTGTCAGCAGCATTCAGTACGTGATAACAAATGGAATTGGTACAACGTTCAAAATATCAATCTCAGTTCAATATTTACCGATACCAAATTAAAATATAACTATAGAGCCTATACCGAATTCTGTTACTTGGGTTTAGATATTCATCTATCAAGAATTCACCGACTATATGGGCTGTTCAGCCCTTTGATTCACATTGTTATCATAGATTTGAATAGTATATTAAATACGAAGTCCGTAAAGATAAGGCTATTTTTCTAGCCCAGAAAAGCCGGTGTGGCCTAGTGGATAAGGTGCTCGGCTCGTGATCGAGAGGTCGCGGGTTCGACTCCCGCCCGGGGCACACCGGTGTTCTGTATTTTGGATGAGACAGTAAAAGCCGAGGTCCCGTGTCACCATAGGCGTGACACGTAAAAGATCCCTCACTGCTTCGGGTGGGTCCGTTGCAACGGTCTAAATTTGCATGCAATGCATCAGGCAGATGCCGTCACCATATACGTGAAATAATCGTGGAGTGACGTAAAACAATAATCAAAAAAAATCTAGCCCAGAAAGAATCCTGGGTAAAGTTTGGTGTAGAAATAACTTAGACATCGAAAAAAAAAAACTTTCAGAAATGCCATGGAATAATTATCCAGATAAAGCAAACACATTATATTGATAGTTATTTTTATGACCTTGCATTAGAAGTATATTTGGAGTATATTGTTTTTTATCCTGTCTGTCTGTCGACTTCAATCTTCAAACTATTACTTTTGAACCGTAAGAAATAGAGACTTAATATTGGTTGTGCATACCGGTATGCGGTACTTCAACAATAACATCCTTTCAAATGACCTTGTAACCTTGACGGTAACCTTTGAGGTAAAAATTGTTTGTTCGGACTTTGTTGCCGGTGGGGAGGCATAATGTTTTACAAACGCATCTTGTTCATCGTGTTGTGGTATTGTTTTAATAAACATATTAACATTCATGATGGCGCCACATGTCGTCAACACCATAATAATTATTTATGAAACATATTGACATTCATGATGGCGTCACCTCTCGTCATGCGCGGATCCAGAGGGGGGGACCGGGGGTCCGGACCCCCCCCCCCTGAGATTTTCAAGAGGTGGGGTCCATGGACCATGGTCTCCACCTCTGACAGATCTCAGGGGGGGGGGTCCAAATACGATATGAGGTCACTTTGTTTCATATGGATTTTTTCCGGCTCGCTTTCGCTCGCCAAATACATAAAACTTGTATGAGAGGATACATCAACAAATACATGTATACACATTAAATTGATATTTATGATAACAAGTTACTTTTATCAGTGCAATGCCTTATATTACTCTACTTTCCATAAGCATATTCATGCTTGGATCCAAATATGTTATTGTTGCCAACTTCAATGTTTTACGATTATAAAGAAGTATTATTAGATAAATATTTTAAAGTACCTTAAAATGGAGGTTCCACGGTCTATGGGTTTGCACATTAATTTATTATATTAAACTTAACAAAACGTAACTTAGTGATTTTCATTTCAATATTTTCGATTACTTTACATTGTTTGTGGCAATATGTGTACGCCAAGGTTCGCAACTATTGCTTTTCCCATTTCGACTTTGATACTAAATAACGGATTGCTTCTTAACATAGGTGTCGCTTCGCAACTGCACAGAAAGCTACGCCGAACACGTGCTAATTTTGATACTGAATAACATATTGGTTCTTAACATAGATGTCGCTTTGCAGCTGCACAGTAAGCTACGCCAAACACATGCTATCTTTTGTTTAGTTTGTCTTCAGTTTGTTGACTGGCTAAACCGCAACTTGCAAATGGATGAAATAAAGCGTTGGGAATCAGTTCATTCAATTCTATCCAAAGCCGCAAGAGAGGGATGGAATTCATTAAAATTTCAGATATCAATCAGAGAGAAATCACTTATACAGGCTGTTCTGCCTATAACTAAAGTAAAGTTAAGTGATTTATCGCCGTCGGTTAGGGAAGACTCAAAGTCCAGGCTACTTTTTCCAAATGACGTATCGCATAAAAATCTTACACCCATTGAGGTTTTAGGGGATGGGAATTGTTTTTTTCGGTCGATTTCCAACTCGCTGTTTGGTTCAGAAGGCAGACATGTCGAATGTCGAGTACGTTGTATGATCGAGCTAGTGATGAACACTAGTAGGTATCTCCGCCAAGACACATACACCAACATGTCGTCCAATCGGACAGATATGCAGTATGTTCTTGAAACGACCATTTCTGACGAGGCTAGAGTGTCAGATGACATGACAAAATCACTGCAGAATGAGATATTACGATCGGTGAAAGACAGCTACTATTCGTCATTGATCCATCTCTATGCATCTGCAAATGCCTTGAATCGGCGAATTGTGACAATATTTCCGTCCATACAAAATGTGACAATAAACAGGGAAATACATAATCAGACAATACGTCCTCTTCTTCAGACTTCACAACAAAACGACCCCCCTTTGTTCATTATGTGGACTCATACGTCCAATACAAATCTTATCAACTGGAGACCAAATCACTCTCTTGTCATGAGAAAAACGATTCTTCTCAAGTATCTGCCTCGGAGGATCCGCCCTTGAAAAAACAGAAAGTGTCGGATGACTTTCCTGCTCAAGGCTGTGATTCTAATGAACCAGACGATCCAGATAAAGATGTGCAAAGTAAAGGTCTAGATGAGCACGAAATGTCAGAGGAATCTACTGGTAAGCCACTTTCTGGGTTTGACTTTGGTGAAATTGTTACTGGCGAAATATCTCTCTCCACTTTATCACCTTCAGAAAAGGTGAAATTAGCAGGGGCAACATTCGAAACAGAAACACAGCAATATTTGCCGTTCAAGTCTGTTTTCGTTGGAAAAGACAAAAAAGAAAAAAAGCTTTACTTCCAAGCATCTTGGATGCAAAAACACAAATGGCTAATATTAAGCCATAAATTTCAAGGTGGCCTTTGTAAAATCTGTGTTCTTTTCCCGCAGATGGGTATGAGAAGTTATGAAAATTTTGTGTCAAAACCATTCAAAAATTTCAAGAAAGCGGTGGGCAAGGACGGATCGTTGGCAAAACACGAGAACTCCGATTTTCATAAGGCGGCAAGTATAGAGTATCAGACTCTTAAATCAAGCTTGGCAAGACCAAAGACTACTCTACCTTACAAAATAAGCCAACAAAACAAAGAAATGTACGACAGAAACATGCAGCTGTTGTCAACGATAACGGAAACGGTTGTGCTTTGCGGGAAACAAAATATACCTCTGCGTGGACACAGAGACGATTCAACTAGCACTGCGTCAAATAAAGGTAACTTCCTAGCTATTTTGAATCTATTAGCAAGTCATGACAACCAGCTGGCAGAACATTTACAAGAATCACCAAAAAATGCCACTTATACTAGTAAAAGCATTCAAAATGAAATAATCGATATCATTGGTCAAAACATTCGTAAAGAAATACTGTTTGGCCTTCGGGGTAAAGGATTCTACTCCATCATCGCAGATGAAGTGACGGACAAATACGCAAACCAGGAAGTTTTGACATTGTGCTTGAGGTTTCTTGATGAAACAGCATCAGAACCTATCATTAGGGAAGAATTTTTTGACTTTGTTCATTTAGAACGTACCACCGGAGCAGCGATCTCGGAAAAAAATGTCGAAATTTTGCAAGAAAATGGTCTGTCTGTTGATAAAATTAGAGGCCAGGCTTATGACGGTGCTGCCTCAATGGCATCAGAAAAACAAGGTTGTCAAGGAAGAATCAAAGAACTGAATAAACTGGCTGTGTATACTCACTGCAAAAGCCATGTGCTCAATCTGAGCATTGCACACGCTTGCAAACTTCCACTAGTCAGAAATATGATTGACGGAATAAATGCTACGTTTCTGTTCTTCGATTCTTCACCGAAGAGACAGCGATACTTTGAGCATGTGCTGTCCCAGCAAGAAACAGAGGTGACCCGAAAAAAACTGGTAGGTCTTTGTAAAACGAGATGGGTTGAGAGACATACCTGCTTTGATACATTCAAGAGCATGTATGTTAGCATTACAATGTGTTTGCAGTATATTGTCAATCCTGGCATGGACGAAAACCTACAGGACAATTGGGCATGGGATGCCCAGACCAAAGTAACTGCCCAAGGCATTTTGGCCACATTGACATCCTTCTCTTTTCTCGTGACCTTCATGTGCGTTAAGGCCGTTCTCGAAATTGTAAAGCCAGTCGCAGCCAAGCTTCAAAAACATGACTTGGATATTTGTCAAGCTTTTGCATTAGTTGAGCAGCGCGTTGCCACAGTGAAAGAAATGCGCACAAATATAGATGTTCAGTTTGAAAGTTTGTTCACTGAAAGCAAAAAGATGGCTGATGAGTTGGGAATCGACGTAAAGGTCCCAAGATTGTGTAAGAGGCAAACACAAAGAAGCAATGTTGGTGATGGCACTGATCCTTCTCATTATTTCAAAGCCAATGTTGCAATCCCTTTTCTTGATTATTTATATCAAGAATTAAGTTGTAGGTTTAAGAAAGACGATGGCCCTGGCTATTCAGTATTATCGCTGTTCCCTGATCACATGGCCAAACTAAGTGATTCAGATGTTAGTCGTTTAGCAAATGACCTGATGTTTTGGGGGGTGGACTTGGAAAGTGTACAACCCGATGACCTTAAGTATGTGCTATTAGAGTGGAGGATGGCTTGTGCAAATATGAAATAGGAGGACAGACCAGACAGTTTGCTCGGAACATTTAGAATAACTGATGGCGATATTTTCCCTGACGTTAAAACACTATTGCACATAGGCTGTACTTTGCCAGTGACCTCCAGTGAAGCTGAACGCTCTTTTTCTGGTTTAAGAATAAAAAGCTACATGAGGTCAACGATGAATGAAGACCGGTTGGCAGCCCTGGCTCTTATGCACATTCACCATGACATGCACATTAGCATTAAAGAAATATGTGAAGAGTTCGCAAGGAAAATAAGAGAAGATTGTTCAAGTCATGTATCTTATTTGATTAGAATCACAACAAGATGAAGTTACAAACTCAATTCAATAAAAAAAGAACCACAAAAAAAAAAAAAAAAAAACAAAAAAAAACAAAAAAAAAAAAAACAAAACCAAAAAAAAGGTTCTATTGTGGAGGCCTCCTCGTGGCTAGAACTGGTAACGTGTCAATGAACGGCTAACATCCACCAATTTTTCGTCTTTAATGTCTCCCATATGTCTTTATGTTTATAGTTTTCCATCAATTTTGGGTATTGATTTCGCATTGTTTGCAAGCGCTTAAAACGTGGAAATCCAGGAGCTTCGCCCCCGGACCCCCCACCAGGGCTTCGCCCTGGACCTACTGGGGGCCTTAAGTCGGCCCCCAGACCCCCGGACTTTTGGACCCTCCTGGTGAAAAAAGCTGGATCCGCGCCTGGGAAAGAAGAAAAGAGAAACTTGAATGAGCTTGAAGAAAGACCATACCATCCACCGCGTGCAACTAGCCAATTTTGTCTCTATATACACGACGATCGTGCAAATAGCCAACAACATCATATATTGTGTATATACACGACGATCGTGCAAATAGCCAACAACATCACATATATCGTGCGCGGATACAGAGGGGGGGAGGGGTACCGGGGGTCTGGACCCCCTGTCATCTGACAATTTTATAAAAAATGGTAATATTTGGGCATTTTGGGGTCGGACCTTCTTCCCCCCCCCCCCCCCCCCCCCCCCTCGTCTAAGAGAAAAATTTACCTTTTTGGTTTGACTCCCCCTGACAAAAATTTCTGGATCAGCGCATGCAAAGCATGGATTTGATACATGATCACTAATTAAACCGCCACAGTATATTCATATGTATCCAGCCGCTTGTTACTAACTCGGCTGACAGGAATTACTTATAGCTCATTCAGTGTAGCACTGGATAATGTTAAACCAAGGTACCCAATTTCTAATCCTATCAGAGGTAGCACGTATATTATTACCCTGTTATATTTGGAGCCCAGTGGGGACTCCAATATCCTAGACCCTCAGTTTAAAAGCAACGACACTCCTATTTTTTTCATACAATTTCTATGATTCAATTTCATGTTAAGACATTAAATTACAAAAGTCGAATTATACTCGAATGGGCTAGTAAACGACATGGCGCTTTTCATTTCGTTGGTATTAGAAAGAATCCAAAAGACTTCCGCATGACGATAAGTGATTCCCCGTTTTTACGAAGCAACTAAAACAGAAATAAAATTAGGTCAATAAAAACCGATCGTGTACATGTAAATGTATTTACGTAAAAGGCGCACGCCTATCGTGCATATAGACAATAACATCCATCCAGGCTATTTACACGATCGTCGTGTTTATGGACTGTAACAGACTATATACACGACGGTCGTGTACATAGCCTCTACTGGCTATATACACGATAGCCACTGCACATAGAGGTTCCTATGGGGAATCCAGTAATATTAATATTATCGCAAAGTATAGTAGATATAGTAAATGCATAAATAACGCTCCGTCTAATGACAGAAACTTTTAATAGTCTTAATTAGAACGATTTATACACCAACAGTATAGGATTTACAGTGTCGATATAATATTTTCCTTATATCCCATAAGTAGCCCCTGACCTGAGCAGTTAGCGACATCTAAAATGCATTTGCAATAACCCAATCCAGTCAATGATAGCAAGGTTCCACATAATTATCTGTCACACGTGTTACACATACTTTAAAGGAAATACCAATAACATAAGCAGGGGCGGATGCAGGAATTGTAGTTAGGGGGTCGTGATTATCAACAAAAGCGCGAGGGGTCGGGGGGCCGCGTAGGCCCCCAGCGGGTCCGGGGCAGAGCCCCGGTAGGGGGTTCAGGGGGGCGAAGCCCCCCGACGGAAAGTGGTTTTAAGAGTTTTAAAATCCCCAAAACCCTTTCAGAAATTAACCCTTTTTGTGGTTAGCGCGAAGACTATACAACGTTTTATGCATATTTTATAACATATATCTAAGTTATTTCAAAATTTTGAAATGTGTGTTAATTGAGTTATTGAATGATTGACTTTCGTTGTAATTACGGGTCTATAAACCAGGTTAGCTACACCAGTTGAACCCTAGGTGCCGTTCCATATAATCATCCGAAATGGTAAAAGACAATTTTGTAACGTGTTTGTATCCCAATTTTCATTTCAGTTTTTCAGTTTCCTCTGTATAACCAGCTATTCGTAAAATACTAGTACTACCTGTGACTGTAATATCGCTCAGTAAGCTTCTTTGTACACACATTTTCTGTAAATTCTGCACGAGTCCCTTGACATTTTAAGATACAGAGAACGAATAAGGTGATTTCTATATAGCTTAACTTTAATTGCGGGAACCTTGTACTTTAGAAACTAAACGATATAGACATATCACTAAAAGTTTAGACAGTACGTTCACCGAGAAGAGTTCATTCCGTCATCAATATGCTAAGCTTCGCTAAAACATTAAAAGTTTAGACAGTAAGTTCACCGAAAAGAGTTCATTCTTCCACCAATATTCTAAGCTTCACTAAAAGTGTATACAGTAAGTTCATTGAGAAGAGTTATTATGTCACCAATATTCTAAACTTCACTACAAAACACTAAAAGTTTAAACAGTAAGTTCGCCAAGAAGAGTTCATTCGGTCACCAATATTATGCCACCTCTCCAAGTGGGCTTTGCAACATCATGCGCCTTGGATTTCTCCTTGCAAACGTATCGATCACCTTCTCCATGTCAACCATTATGTCTCGATGTATAAATAGGAGCATCAAGGAGTTGAACCTGTCTTCTGACATAGTTGTTCGAAGACATCCCTTGATGAATCTCAGAGACGAATTAGCTCTTTCCACAGAGCTGGAAGTTACAGATGTCAGAAGCATCAGCTGCAGAGCCGTCGTGATGTTCGGGTACATAGTTGGGCAGGATCGAGGACTCTGTAGAGTTCCCGTCAGTGTTTGTGGTCTCTCTTGTTCATCCTGACGACTCCACATGTGTTTCCACAAAACAAACTCTTGACCAAGGGACTCAACATCCGGCATGTCACTTCCATAGATCTCTTTCAGGTCATTGATGTCGCTCTGGCTTATGTGTGCCATGTTTGCAGGAATCAGTAGCAATGCCTTGGTGCTTTGCTCAGCAAGGTTTGAGAACCGCATCTCGAGTTGTTGAATCAAGGCGTCGACGTAAGGAATGAAGACAGATCTTTTGAAGTATTCCTTTGTCGTAGATGCTGGAACGTTGCTTCTCTGTGTCTGTTGAATGCATTGTCTCGGAACTTTAAGAGGCGTACTTGAGGAACTTGCCATTTTGTCCATTCTACAGTAGACTTGATCATAGTCAGTGTCGTTGGCCCTCGAATCTAAAATGATCTCACGTATGTCTTTTACCATTCTGTATCCCTGGAGAATATCTAAGGACGAGCCTTGTAGTTTCCTGCTCAGTCCTGCCATGTAGCGAAAGTAATGAAGTATAGTCTGGAAAGCAGCGACAAATATAGGTTCTGAAATTTTGTGAAGCAATCCATTTGCCTCTACTACTGCCTTAGAGTCCCATCCTCTTTCCTTGGACGATATGGCATCCAGACATAAAAGAATCGGTTCATAAAGGTCATCAAAAGCCTGAAGTGTAGTGTGTTTTTCTACCCATCTTGTCTCTGAATAAACCTTGAACTTCTTCTTGTCGATCTTTCTGGCTTCTTCGCGGTCTTCATTTACCTCGTCAACTGCCTTTTCTAACCTCCTACTCCTCTTCGGAGAGTACTCGAAAAAGATTCCCAACTTCTTCAAGGCATCTAGGCAGATCTGAACCTCTTTCAGCTGGCAGCTTTTACTAATGGCCAGGTTCAGGTCGTGACTGCTGCAGTAATGATAGATTGCCTTTGGATTGATTGCTCTAAATCGTGCGGCAGCTCCAATGTTTTTACCCGCCATATTTCCGGCCCCGTCCATAGTCTGTGACCGACATTTCTGAGGATCTAGACCAACACGGATTAAGCAGCTGATTATTGCATCACAGATTGCTTCTCCAGAAACATTTTCACACGGGATGAATTCAAGTAAGCGCTCAATAGGCTTTCCATCTTTTAGATAACGAACAAGTCCCAGCTGTTCCCAGTTACTAGCATCTGTAACTTCATCACATTGGATACTGTAATACGGGCCAATTGGTTGTGCATTTATCTCTTTCACGATCTCTTCCTGTGTATACATTTTCACGCACGTCATAAGTTCATTTTGAGAAGTTTTTGAAATATAGGACGCATTTTTGGCACATGATCGTAGATGTTCCTGTAGTATGACATCTCCAGCATCGGCGCGAAACTGCAGAAGCTCTTTGAAATTGCCCATGTTTGAGCTCTTTTCTCTGTTCGACTCATCATCCCGATGACCCCTTAATGCAATTCCTTGTCGTCCACAAAAAACAAGCGTCTTAATTATTGAGGACAAAATCTGTCTGTTCTTCTTTACTCTTTCACTTTCAGCATATCTGATTGAGAGATCTATTCTCTGATTTGGATTCATGTGCGTTCCGATGAAAGAATGGAGTTTTGCCATTGACGACAAGTGATACATGCAGGTTGAATGTTCTTTCATGTCTTCCATTGCATCTTTCCAGTTAAAGTAGGGTTCTAAAATAAGTTTTTTGGGACGTCTGTGTGAGGTATCGGGGAAGAGACAGCAACCTAAACAATATAGACCATCCTTTGATTCTGAATAACACAGGAATTCAAAAGTTTTAAACCACTCTGGTTTGCATCGTCTGTGTATGACACCACTTTTTCGCCTTTTGTCTTTGTATGTACGGGAAGGAAATCTATAATTGTCATGAGGAATTCTGTTTGATATCAACGAGAACTTAAGATCATCCGTAATAATACCCGGTTCACTAATACAACGTGCTATATCCAACGATGAAGAGAATGGAGATACACCAGGTACGTTAACCTCACCAGGTATACTAGTGTATGGGACAGGCACCTCGCCACAATCAGTCTCAGCGGCAGGCACCTCGCCACAATCAGTCTCAGCGGCAGGCACCTCGCCACAATCACTAGTGTCTGCGGCAGGCACCTCGCCACAATCAGTCTCAGCGGCAGGCACCTCACCACAATCACTAGTGTCTGCGGCAGGCACCTCGCCACAATCAGTCTCAGCGGCAGGCATCTCGCAAGATTGGTGGTCTGCTCCAATCTCAAAATGAGCACAAGTAACTTCAAACTGTACGTTTGGTAATGAGGATAATGAATTCGCCATATCTGTTATGTACTCGGTTAACGCTGGTAAAGATGACGTTTTTATCACAACTGCTTTTCCATCGGGAACACACAGACCCTGATCATTACGACTGTGAGAATCCATCACGAAGTATTTTCCCTCAAATGACCTTACCCCAATGGTTGAACCAGGTGAATTACCGACTGTAAGGAAAGCTGTTTCTGTTTCAGCAAATGTTTGTTTTAGAGCCGACTGTAAGTTGTATGTAAGATTATCTTTGTTGTCACATTTCTGAGCAATAAGACCACATCTTGGATCTCCAAGTGAAACGTTGACCGTTCTGTCGTCTGTTCTGATTGATCCTAATAGTTCTGTAACCAGCATATATCCTCCTTCAGCACATTGTGTTTGATAGTCATACAGAGTAGTCCCTCTTGCCAATATGTCATCAACTTCATTCGATGTTGAGGGAATTGAATCAGCAGTTAGAAAGGTGAAAACTATACAGCAACATTGACTGCCTCCATGAACTATTTGACCTTGGTGTTTGGTGCCTCTGCATACTAACCTAAATGTGGAAAACATAATTGCTTTAGAAATCAGTTCGTTTGAGGCAAGCGTTCTGGGTGTCAATTTGTGTCCCCCTCCCCGTGCGAAAACGATATAAAAATCTGCAGGTCAGGGAAGCAATTCTAGCAAAATCGGTAAACAAAATCGAAAGCCGAACATGATCTGTAATTCTTCATAGTTTATATGTCAGTAACATGTAAATATACGAACATAAATCGCCGGAAATGATACCTTGAGTGACCAGTGTAGGAATCATGAAATTAAAATACCTCAAAAAGACGGAATTCGTCATTGCTACATTTGATCATCTTCATTTGCGTGCGACCTTAAAACGGAAGCAAAGTCGTACACTACACTGTGTCCGTCCGGATGTGCAATAGGGTCGGCAAGTCTCGTCACGTGACCTGCGAGAATTCACGAGAAAAGCTGATTTTGGGTACTTCGAACAAGGGCTTGGATGAAGAGACTGACTAATAAATGAATGTAATAGATATTCCAATGCTTATAAATATCATTTTATAGCAATAAATAGTCAAACTTGATATTTTGTGTCAAAGTTTGGATAAAATTCGGACGAAAATCGATGTACTTACAGATATGGATATTGGCCAAACTGCATTTCCAGACATTTTGAGAGGTATAAATTGTTTTAAATATGTAATATAAAGAAGCATATCAACATTCAGTCATCTAATACTTTAATAAATCATTATTAAACTCAGTTAAAGGCATTTGCATAATAGCGGGTGGAGTTTCATGAACCCGGAAACGGTTTTCTTCCACACTAATTCCAGAACCAATCACGGAATTCCGCGCGAGACTTGCCGACCCTATAGGCTATAAGTTTCTTCGTTGAAGGGTGACGTAATTAAAATAGAGAACGGTCGATTTGTAAATGGGCCTAAACATATTAATATTGGTACGACGTAGTTTTAAACTATACGATATTTTGGGAACCAGTACACGTTGAGAGTACACAATTTGAGTAACAACAATTTATTACGCCTTAAACTTATACTGAATAAGAAAATTTTTAATACCATAACAGATATGAAATTTTCGTATCTATTATGGTATTTAAAATTAACTTATTCAGTAAAGGTTTAATTCAAATCTTTTTTTTTTTTTGCCATAAGTCATAGAACGGAGACTGGCATAAAACCAACAAGGAAGACATAAGCGTATCAATTTTTCCGAACATTACATTACATTACCGCGGTCGCTTTGACCACGGTCACACCTAGTGCCCCCCCCCCTTAAAAATTTTGCACAATTCATACATACACTAAACTCATAGAATTCATCACTCGATTCCTCCATTTACCCCCTCCCCAAGAAAAAAGGAAATACGTGCATACGATTAAAATCAGTTTGAGATTAGAATCCAAACGCTTAGAATCTAAATGACTGATGGCATCATGCTGCCTACTGATAGATGACACATGATTCACTGCCGCATAAGTGATAATGCTAAAGGCTGATATGTAAACAATCTACCGTGTCCGCGTAGGCTATGCATGCATGCATGTTATTGCATATATTGTAACTGTATGGTTATAAGTTTTACAATCCTACGTACCTTCTTGTTGGGTTGAAAAAAGGTCCAATCGGCCCTGCATTTTTCTACGCTTCGTTTGAAGTTGTGATGTCATTGTTGTGGATAATTACATATTAAGCCCGCGCCCGCTTACACAGCCACCGGGTACCGGGAAATGCTATGTAAATACTAAAATAGTATTCGATATGAAAGATCCGGAGAGGTTTAGATGACACACAGAATCTTTCTCTCTTTTCACCCTCCCTCTTTCTCTTTTCCTCTCTCTCTCTCTCTTTTTTTTTTTAGGTTTAGGGGGGGGGCGTGCGCCCCCCACGCCCCCTCTAAATATTCAAGATTCTAATATTAAATATTAGAGGGGTAATTGACGAGGTATAACCTGACACTAAATGAAATCCATCAGGGGCGAATCCCGAGGAGCTCCTTCATTAAGACGTTTAAGGACTCATTTTCATTTGCAGTTTTGACCCGAAGGTTCTCTGCAGAGATAAATACCTTACATTTAAGGGAGGTTTAAGTTTATATCTGAGTCAATATCAAAAATTGCAGCCCAAACTGACGCACGAAAAATGGAAAATAGGTTTACTTTTTTTCACAGTTTTATTGGTTGGTAAAAATATGGTAACAACAAACTTTCAATTAACAAACTTTTGCAAACAATACAACATGAAATAAAGAAATAAATGTCGGATGAAGAATGCTGGCTGATACAAAGACGTCATTGGTGTAACCTTTGATCAAATATGTCTAAAATAATTTTTTCTCAAAGAAACACAATGGAATTTCAAAAATATGCTTTAAGGATATACATGTAACTCCTTTATCTTAATTTGATGAATCTTTATGCAGTTAATAAGATTTTAGCAATAATACAATATCGATACTAGGACAAATGCGTAATTATTGAATATTTGAAACATATTTTCACGACATTCACTTCCAATCGAGTATCGCTTTACAACTTACCGTATGGTTTTTACGTTTAAAAGCAATTATGAAAAAATAAAATTCAAAAATTTACTCCGTTTTCAAGGATATTAGGATTTGAGACATGTTACACTGATGACGTGTTGGTTACACTAATGACAATTTTTGTTACACAATTGACAATGAAGCTTACTCGAGTGGTTTCTATTTAAAATTACCAAATTCACAACCAACTATTTTCAGTTAAAGAAAACAGATTACTTTAATATTTGAAATACTTGCGTTAAACTCAATTTAATTGTCAAGTAACTAATATTTCTTCAACTTTTAAATTCGCATTGTAACACCAATTACATAATAAGTAACACCACAGACAAAATAACTATAGATATTAAAAATACTGTGTTGCGATTTGGAAAACTATAAAAATCAGATATTATTTATATAAAAAATACCTTTTATGTAAGATTTCAACAAAATTAATATATAAAATACAGAAAACATTAATCAATTACAGAAATTAGAAAATTGTTACACCAGTGATTTGAATTGTAACACAAATGACATGAATATGATTGAACAATCATTTGGTTATGTTTTACCATTTCAGAGAAATCAAATATTTGTATTAGGATATATCATTTACCTCAATTTTTCATTTTATCATATTGATCCCGTTTTGTACGCACACTATGAAAATTAATAGCATAAACAGTAACACGAAAATTACATTATTCAATCTTTAAGATAAAGAACAAATATATATGCTTTTTGCATTTTTTTTTCATACAAATGAAATAAAATATATCTTTAATGAATGTGTTGTTTTCTTTATTGAAGCGGGTGATTTAATGAGGTCATAATTAAATCTGAATCACAAGAAGCACAAAGCTTACTTTATCTAAGGTGAAACAATGTTATTCACTATTTTGTCCCATTCTTTGATTTTATATTTGCTGCCAGTCATTTCAGGTTCTTGAATGATACATACTACATTATCAAGGCTGTACCAACATTCATCGACGATCAAACGTGGCCAAAAAAATTGGTCTTTTCCAACTCTGTGCAAGCATCTTACGAAAATGTCTTCATGATCTGTATCTACAACGTATCCGGGATATGCCTGATTCTCATAAAGTACAGCCACATACTTATTAAGAAGTTCTTCTGTCGACTCAAATCCTCTGTGCTCCTCATTATATTTTTCGTTTGCTTGATTCAATGATCTATTTTGACAATCATTATCATTGGTCTTATTCTGCTGTGTAGATATCGGACCATCATCACCAGAATTGTTGTTTTCATCTTTTGTGTCTTTCATCGGTAAGATAGGCACAAAATGATTTGGCACCCAGTGTGAATTTACCATATCATTTCTTGTACTTGTCCACATGATTTGCGCAATATTTGTTTCACCAGAATTTTTTCTAGGCATGACTACTCGATTGAGATCTTTTCTTACATTTGGGTTACTTAAGTTAGGATAAACCAATTTGATTGGTCTGTGCAACACGCTACTGAGCGCAAATACCTGCCAAATGCCCATGAAAGTTTTGTCATGACTTATATCAACAACCTCATTTTCAAAGAAATCTTTGGTGGCATCAGTTGTAAGTGTAGTACCTGGAATGTAGTGGTCTGAGTATTGTGCAAACGTAGTAGCTAAATTTCTTCTATTAATGATGTCATCCAATCCACGCTTCAAATAAGAATGGTCAAGATATTTGTCCGAATGTAAAGCAAGTTCTGAAACAATTCTCACTCGAATTTCTACTCCTCTATCTTCTTTCCCAAAAGCAATAATGCTTCCAGAGTATGGAAGGCAGTTCCCATCACCAGTTACCTGGACAGGATATGCAGTAGCCGGGGGGGGGGGGGGGTGTAATCATCTGGTAATATTTTCATCGAGCTAGAGACATTTCGGATTCATTGGGACCGTCTCAAAGTCAAAAGCGGATGCGCTATGTCTATGATGATCAACAACGTTCTCGTCGCCACCAGGATCAGGGACCAAGACAAGGTCCGAGGGGCTTTCAGAGCCAGAGGCGGCCCTTTCGAACAGGGCCCTCGCGCAAGGCGCGTGGGGGCAAGTCTGCATCCTTCTCCGGAAAAAGGTATGTTAACCGAGCTAAAATGCTCCGGATGGTTAGAGGAAATTCGACCAAATGTATACAAAGAATTGACAGAGTTGGGTTTTACACCCCCGTCACTAGAAATAAACTTAGCCCCAGTAGGGGGGAGACTAGCATTGTTTTGGAAAAATTGGGAATGCATCACAAAAGATCAAGTAATTCTAGAAGCAGTATCAGGTTACAAAATAGAGTTCCTGACTACTCCGAACATATATTCAAGGGGATATCCCCCTCAGATAATGGAAAAAGAAACATTAGATTTAATAGAAAAAGAGATCACAGAACTGCTGTCAAAGAAAGCTGTAGAAATGGTCGAATATCCTCTAGACGATCAAAATCAAGTTTTCAGCAATATTTTCATTCGTCCCAAAAGAGACGGGGGGCTGAGGCCCATTTTCAACTTGAAAGGACTCAACAAATACATACAGTACGAACACTTCAAAATGGAAGGTTTTCATGTAGTAAAAAATCTAATCCAGAAGGGCGATTATATGGTCAAAGTGGACTTAAAGGATGCTTATCTCTCTGTAAAGATTCACGAAAAATTCAGAAAATTTTTAAGATTCAAAAATAGTCAAGGACAAACATTACAATTCAGAGCCCTTCCATTTGGCTTGGCGTCAGGTCCCCGTCTCTTCACGAAAATTATGAAACCAGTCGTAGCTCTCTTGAGACGGCTAGGGGTTCGTCTTGTTATTTATTTGGACGACATACTTCTGATGAACAAAAGTCACATTTCTCTGGAGAAGGACAGAGACTCCCTAATTTGGTTGTTACAAAATCTGGGTTTTGTAGTAAATTGGGAAAAGTCAGTATTGACACCTTGTCAGGAAATAGAATTCCTAGGTATGATAATAAATTCAGTATCAATGGAGGTATCACTACCCCAAGAAAAAATTCAGAAAATTTTAACAAAATGCAAGTCAGTTCTTTCACCAGAGAAAGTGACTATTCAACAGGTTGCAAGCCTACTGGGTCTCCTAAATTCATCAAGGGAGGCGATAATACCAAGCACATTATATGTAAGACAATTGCAAATGTATCAGATAAAACACCTGATAAAAAACAAGACCTATCAAGCTCAGATAATACTTCCTCCATCTTGCAGGGAGGAGATTATTTGGTGGATAAACCATGTCCACCATTTCAATGGAAAACAAATATTGACCCCCAGCCCAGATCTGGTAATAGAGACAGACGCATCAAATCTGGGATGGGGTGGTGTATGCCAGGGTGTGAAAATGGGAGGCCCGTGGAGCATAGACGAGAAATCTCTGCATATAAATGCTCTGGAACTGAAGGCCGCCCATCTTGCTCTGCTATCGACAATAAAACACAGGGAAAATATATTAGTTCATTTGAAAATGGACAACATGACAGCAGTAGCTCACATAAACCGCATGGGAGGGACGAAGTCCAAAATACTAAATCAAATAACTCGACAAATTTGGGAATTTTGTTTGGAGAGGGAGATAACTCTAACAGCAGAATACCTCCCGGGCCTTCTGAACCAGGTTGCGGACTGGGAGAGTCGTCATGTAAAATCCTCCTCCCAGTGGAAACTAGACTCGGGGATATTCAAACAGATAAATACAATGTGGGGCCCAATAGAGGTAGATTTGTTTGCAGACAGGCTGAACAATCAGGTTCCATGTTACTACAGTCTCCGACCAGACCCCGGAGCATTGGGGTGGATGCATTTCTGACAGAATGGAGGGATCGCAAGGTATACGCTTTTCCTCCATTTTGTCTGATTACGAGGGTACTTGCCAAAGTAATCAAAGAAAACTCAGATTTGATCATAACCCCATCCTGGCAGACACATGCAGCATACCCAATGCTCCTGAACATGATAGTAGATCTACCAATACTACTCCCACCATTGAGAAACCTTCTATTGTCACCAGAAGGGGAGTGTCACCCACTGGTGGAGAGCTCAACCTTAAAATTAGTGGCATGGAAGGTGTCCGGGAACAAGCAAAAATCAGAGGCCTTTCTCAGGGAGCTTCAGACTTGCTGGTCAGTTCATGGAGAAAGGGAACACAATCCTCTTACAACACCTGCTGGAAATACTGGGATAGCTGGTGTTGTGAGAGGGGTGTGGATCCCTTTCAAGCAAATTTGGAACAAGTAGCAAATTTCTTGGCTAGTTTATATGACAAAGGCTATGCTTACAGCTCTATTAATACTTATAGGTCAGCAATATCAGCATGCCATTTGGGTATAAATGGTACACCAATTGGACAGCATAGTGTGATTTGCAGAATTATGGGTGGCATCTTCAATAAAAGACCTATACAACCCCGGTACACATGTACTTGGGATGTAGATTCTGTTCTTAAGTACTTAAATTCAATTGAGGACAATGAGAAATTATCTTTAAGAGATCTAACTTTGAAAGTAGCTATGCTAATTGCTCTGTCAACAGCATGTAGATCATCTGAGGTCAGTAGATTAGACATGAACTACATGGTGATTGATGACAAGTCTATTAAGTTCAGTATACCTACTTTGACTAAGGGAAGGAGGTGCGGTGACCCTCCTATTGACATACAACTTGAGAAACTTATAGTTCAGCCCAAATTGGATGTTGTCACTTGCATTTTAGAATATATCAATAGAACACAAAGCATTAGGGGATCTGAGACTATCCTCCTTATCAGCTATATAAGACCACATAAACAGGTTAGGCCTTGCACAGTGGCTAAGTGGATCCAACAATTAATGAAACAGGCAGGAATTGACATATCCATATTCAAGGCACATTCCACAAGAAGTGCCTCTACTTCTAAGGCAAATAAACAAGGCCTTTCTGTACCCCAAATAATGAAAATGGCAAAATGGAGATCAGAGAGTACATTCAAAAGATTTTATGATAAGACTCTTGAAGGGGAGGATGAGAATCAAGTTCATATATTCTCAGATGCAGTTTTTCATATTTAAAGCTTTGAATATACATTGTTATACCTTACTGAAGTTTGTGAAATAAAATTTAAAATTTTATAAGTGCACACAGTGCACGAAATGAAATTATAATTTTATGAATAAACTTCAGTAAGGTATAAACTCCCACCCTCCCTCCCTAGTACTACAGTATGTTTGTGATTATATCACCTAGAATACTTAGAAATATGAAAAATAATAAACCATGAGATACAAAATGCACAACTTTGCCTGTCTCCTTTCAGAAATGGTTAACTACATGTAGGAGCAGATGAGGATGTTGGACGTGCAGATGATTGAGGATGAGGACCCGGGTCCTTGAAACTGTACACTTGACTGAATTAAAAAAAAAAAAAAAGTTAATTGGTTTCTGTTTATGTCCATCATGGTCAGTTAGTACCTGTAGTATATCTGTGCTACGGAATGTATATATTATGGATGGCGAGTCGTTAAAAAAAAAAAAAAAAGAAAAAAAAAAAAAGTTCCTACTATATCCAGCTCTCAAAGAGAATTAGCATGCGCAGCTATGTGCGTGCGCATGTATGACGTTGCTTTAAACAGGCTGGATTGAGGTAGCCGAAGGGGGAAATACATTGTTATACCTTACTGAAGTTTATTCATAAAATTATAATTTCATTTCGTGCACTGTGTGCACTTATAAAATTTTAAATTTCAGTTTCTTTTTGTTTACAATTGATGAAGGTTAAGTGACAGAATGTGTAGACTTCTATCAATATTTCTTGCTAATTACTTACAGCAATTTCGAGTTACTAAGTGATTAGTTAAACTCTGAGCGTTAGTTTACCAAATCATGCGGAACGAGAAAACTATTCTCTAACTTTCTTGGTATATACTTGACCAATAAACAACCTGTATGCAATCTGTGTCCAGTATGTGCAAAAGACCAGAAATATCCAAGAGGTGTTTTGTTTTTTGTTGCTGGTTTTCTTTTTTTTTTTTTTTGCTAAATTGTTTGGCGTCTAAAATCAAAAGTGTAATTATTCAAAGTGGGGAATAAGTAAAAGTGAGAATTTAAAAGCGTTCAAAAATCCAAAATAAAACAATTTTTCTCCATGAATACCCTTTTTTCTGATATAATTTTGGTAAATCATAGTTTTTACTTATTCTTGTAGTGGCAGAAACCATAGTGAAAAGGTGTTATGTCATTTGGTTATCAAATCCTATGCTTTTTGTCTTCGCTGAAATCAGTCAAGCGAGGTAGGGCACCATAAGATTTGGGGACCAATTAAATCTATGGGGAGTGGTGTCAAGTATACACTAATACTGATATATAACCCGGTATTTACTGTGCATGGAAAATCACATCACACTTCAGTGAACATTTACATTCGTATATTCGTTGTGAGGTAATATTGAAACCATCGCACCAATAAATAGTTCTGTAAAATTAACAGAGACACATCAGATAATATCTAAACTGGATGTTAAAATATCATCACAGACCGTGCAGATCCAAATACTGCAGAAGCAGATTCAGCAACCCACAACATTAAATCATCCGACGTCAGTTCCCGCCAGTTCACTTCTAACCTCGGAATCTATTGTCTCTGAAGACAGTCCCTACATTATCCCGACTTCTACATAAAAGGGAATAAAGCACACGTCACTAAATCCTGGCACCTTTGCTGTTAAGATAGTTGAAAGATTATTCCACGAGTTGTTTGGCGAAGATAACATACGATTTAACTTGACTGTCTACGGAAAGATATCTGAGAAAGTATATCTGTCAACATTTTCCAAAAGTGGAAGAGAGGCACGGGAAATGGTTATGTGTCCAATTACCGAATGTTTGCGTAAAGATCGCATCCGTAGGATAAACAAAGGCCAGTGAATCGAGACTTCCTGAAGTCGAAGGAACCTTCACAGCTACATGTGAAGACTTGTACAACATTGTCAAGTGACGTGTAATGAATATACCAGTATGTTTCTCTTCATTATGATCATGTATATTTGTATTTTGGTTACGGCATTAAAATATGTTTTGTGTATACAAATTATGAACATTTGAGTTTTATCTGCCGCTTGATTTTTCGACTGCTTTCGTTAACAAATTACAGATATCTTCCGTTCAAATCAAAGCATCTCCTTTACTCAACAATTCCGCCGATTGCACCGACAAGCTACAAGCCGTGGATTTGAGTTGAAACAAGTGCAGTTATACATATAGGTAAACTTATTCACATAGGTGCAGGTTTAACTGTAGTATGTCTAGTTGTTTGACGAGAGTCGTCTTTATTTCATAATTAAAGAACATGTTGGTTTTTTTCTTTATGGAAATCGCGAAAAATTGTTTTCGCGAAAATAAAGATGCGCTTTTTAAATATTGAATCGCGAAATTTGATACTCGTGAAAATTTCCGGTTATACGGTAACCCATGGATCAATTCATTCCAAACTGTGTCATAATGTGTATCTATATAAAGGCTAACTACTGTACGATTTTTAATGAAATTGATGGATAGGAAAATTTTGGATACCCTCCAGGCTACTACCTTAATGTTCTTAAATTATTTCTTTTAAATGCTCTCAAATCATTTTTAAAAAATGTTGACAAAACGTGTCAATTAAACATTCTTCAAATGTTTCTTTAAAATGCTATACGAGTTGATTTACATTGGATTTAACAATGATTTTCATGTTATTTGCAATGGATATTCCTATGTTCGAGTGATTATTATACATTGGATTTATTATGTTGTGAAGAATTACTGTGCACTGTAAGCAATTATATCGCCATGGAAACAAGTAGTCGAAGGGAATAAATTAATTGTTATTCTATAGACGACGACGGAAATCATGTTCTTGTGACAAGTTGATGTGTGAATTCATACAGCGTCCGAACTGCTATAACAACTTCTTAACATGTGACGTCTGTTTTACTCGTTCAGAAAGTGGAAACATAATGAGTATATTCGTCAGATGTCCTGCGTGCGGATGTAGGATAAAAAAAGTAAACAGTGTTAATATTCAGTACTAGGAGACTGTTGCGATTATATACATCCGAAATGAAATCTGAAATTCTTATGGATAAAAGTTGTACTGTGAATTACCGCCGTGTGCAATTCGTGGAAATACTGTGTCTGGTAATCCTGTATTGCGATGTAGGCTGATCGTTAAAGAGTACCTCATATGTGGTCGGTGTTCTACATGTTTCAAGAAACCGCGTAGCCATACATCAGTGAACGGCATAGTTATACGACGAAATAGTTCATTACTGGTGCCCTTCATGTGAACATCGTATACTGTGATTTCACGATAATCGTGCTAGAAACATCAAAAGTGGATTCGCTATCATATTTGTGAAAATTTGTGCTATAACTTATGCACAATAAAAGTGAATTAATGTTGTGCTTATATAAGGGAGACAACTCGAATTTGATATCAGAAAACTGTGTTGCGTATTTTATGTGAATACCTCGTGAATTAGTGCCTGAGAATTGCGAAATTAAACAAAGCGGATCCGTTCATTTTATTTGTGATATTTTCACACTGTGCTTTGATTTTTGTATGTTCCGAGACTGAACACCGAATTCACCACGGGACATAGAACTAACACAGGAGGTTACAATTACATGGAAATACCGAAAATGAAGGGGAAAAGTGTAAAGAGGCTTGATAACTTAAGACGACACATAATCGAGAAGCATCATCATGAACGTTTAGCTGTGATATGTTCATATTGCCAGAGACCTTTCGTAAGATCATCAGATTTCAAAAAACACTTGAGGCTTCGGCATAATGTGGCAAGTGATCCTTACAAATTCCATATATCTTGATAGTAACTAAATATTAAAGGCAGTTTGTGTTATCATTAATATATCTTTAATGTTCTCATGCATTCTATCAAAATAAATCAATCTTAAAAGATCATTATCATTCAATATTCTGTATTATATAATGTAAAAAAAAGAGTGAATTTTGCGTTTGTCATGATTTATCTTTAACATAGTTTTGATTGATATTTACAGACTTTAAGGACTCAATTGAAGTGTTTAAAGAGCTCAACATGCAGGGTTCCATGCCTGATGGCAATTATTTTAGTTGTATTGTTTATACCGGTGCATGTTCCATATACCATTATTTATACCAAAATAGTTCATTTTTTCAATCATTATTTTGCATTATATCGCAGTGGCATATATTGGTATAGCTAGTATTCAAGCTGTCGTTTCATAAAAAAATACCAATCATACAATTTTTAGTATAAATATTGGAGTTTAAATTATATTAATGTTATTATATATACTCTTATGATCAAAATAATGTTACTAAGACTATGTGCTACAACTTGCATTTCTACACTTTACAGCCATGACTAATTAAATGACTAATAATCCAATGAAGATTTATAATACCTTGTGAATACTCTAACGCTAGAAATTTTGAAGCGCAAGGACACACTGAGCGAGAAAGAGGGCTTTAAAATTCAGAATGCCTCGTTTTGAGAATCGTGCTTGGCAGTTATAGCCTTGGCTCATGTCTTCGGCATTAAGCCCGGCCAAAAAGGGCTGCATTTTATAAACATAAACGTACATGTTTTGAGGACTAAAGCACTGCACTTTAGATGTGCCAACAGCAATGAAACTAAAGCACCTTAGATCAGAGCCAAAGAATTCAAAAGCATATCAGACATCTGTTCTAGATAAATGTTTAGGGAGAAAGTTGGTCGAGATATTCAGAGATGTTAGCATAAAGGATTTTGGCCAACAAGACTTTCAAGTTATTGAAAGCTGTTTGGACAGAAAAGATGAAAAAAGACTGATAACAAATATGCGAAAACTTTCGAGACTTTTCATTGAAGTAAAGAGAATTGTCTCTAATGAAAATATAGTAATAGAATCCTGTGAAAAAATGTTCAATCGTGATGATATGAATTTTATTAATGAAGCAAAAAGGAACATTGCAACAACTGATGACTGGCAAAATATTACTGACCTGACAATGTCCATAGCGGACATTCACGGTCTCCTGTTTCATTTACATATTTTGTCAGATTATAGAGTCCTGATGTTTGAGCTTTTAAGGTTATTTTACAGATTTGGTAGAAACACTGAATCGCACACTATATTTCTACTTCCCTTGTCTCAGTAGATGTGGTTCGAGTAGCTCTTAATTTCTGTATTAGGCAGATATATCACAATACATTAATCTCAATGTAAAATAACACAAGCACACAAATGTCTCAAAACAGTATCATTCGTACACGAGAAAATAAGGTATCGCAATGTTCTGACTTTTTTTCAGAATTGAGGGCATTGGGGCTTGTTAAATTTTCAGAATGTCAACCCGATTCAGGAAAAGATGACAGACACGTATGTTACATATAACCAAGGCTGACTGCAGGACATTCATATGCTTGACCTGTCTAATGTTGTCATGTTCGTTACTGGACTGGAGCTATCACTGTATTTGTGGCGGATAGATTATAAGTTGATAAAAGAAGCAAAGTCATTGTATTGTTTACGTACGAGTGGTATAAGGAGATAGCTATTTTTGATAATATATTTAACTTTACTGACTGTGAAGCAATTGGAGTGACCGGATATTTAATGAGTAATACTAATTACATTGTTACACATACATCTGATATGGGTATCAGATAAATCAAACATTATACAGTGCCATTATCAGCAATCGCCATCACTCTGCATAATAAAATTATTAGGGTCAGGCGCCATAGACTGAGAATATACTGAAGTAAAATATTTCATTTTAATTTATTCCATTATCAAACGACCAAATAAATTCTCATGCAGAATGGTTTAATTCTGTTTATCAATAAAATAAAACTAAATAAATCCAAATCACAATTATTAATTCATTGATGAACAGAAGAATATGAAATTATGACTTACGTATATTCTCAGTTTATGGTGCCGGACCTAGGTGTGGAGCGTTTGCGGCTGTCCATTACAACTTCGTATACCATTATGTTTCTTTCGCATGAAAATACCATCACTGCACTGGACAGACTGGGTAAATCCTTCAGAAAACCCCAACAAAAGAAGCATTTGGGAGCCAACGGTTTTCTTTTCATTGACCGTTTGAAGTAAGTGCCGAGACTGAATGGCAATCGAATATTTTTTGTGTGTTTTTTTTTTATGTGCTTATTGTGTTTCTTCACCATGTCAGTGGTCAGTGGTCATCTTTGTCTATATATATATATTTGTGCAATCAAATTCAGGGAACAATTCAGAAAAAAAAAAAACATTTAACATTAAATCTTTATGGAGATACAAATATGAAGCGTATTTGAGACTATGTGAACAACCACATGTAAAGCGACATAAATACTGCTACAAAAAGTATGTGTATTACCATAGGGGACGTCATATACGATATACAGATAAACTATAACCAAAGAAAATTACTATTTTGAAAATTTAGACACTTTCAAAGAAGGTTTAAGACTTTATGTATGTTGCTAGAGGAAGTCAAATCAAAGAGATTAAAACATTGCTACAGAGAATATAAAGAAATTATTGCGTGAAAACTAAACGCGATACAGTTAATATCGCTGATTGTTGACAAATAGCCCAAAGATGTAAACGTATGCGACCTAGTCGAACAGGAAATCCTCATCCATGTGCAGCAGCTATAACGGAGCTGTTTTGGACGAGAAAGATGTGAATCTGATCCTTCCAAACCGGACATTAATAGTGACGACAGTGACTAAACGCCATGTCACGAAGCTGCGTATATATATACACAGTCAACTCGAGGAGGAATGGGACATTTGTGACCATAACTTTATCTTGGTCTTATACAGCTTTGTATCTTCACAAATTCCCCCCAAAGCACAAGGAGCATCGGAGAAGCTATCAATAAGGTATATGCACACCGCCAAAAGAGAAGGGAATCACAAAGATGAAATTCAGAGCTCATTTTGTATATGCTTGTGGTGATTCTTGCCATCATTTGTGTACGATATCCCCTCTTGTTTTTTAGACAATCTTGACTTAACGCCTTACTCTCATGTGTTGACTGTAATACTTTGTAGATATAAACTTCAATGTCCCTTAAATGTAAGGTATGAATCGCAGCAGAGAACGTTCTGGTCAAAACACATTTGACCGCAAATGAAATATGTGACTAAACGTCTTAATTGAAGGAGCTCCCGGGATCCGCCCCTGGTGGGTTTCATTTAGTGTCAGGATATACGTCGTCAGTTACCCCTCTAATATTTAATATTAGAATCTTAAATCCTTCCTCACTCTATGCTACTGGTATTTCCTTTAAAGTATGTGTAACACGTGTGACAGACGATTACGTTGAAGCTTGCTATTATCGACTGTGCTCAAACGTTTTGTAATTTAAAGAGCTCCCAGGGATCCGCCCCAGATGGGTTTCATTCAGTGTCAGGTTATACCTAGTCAGTTGCCCCTCTAATATTTAATATTAGAATCTTAATTCCTCTCACTCCATGCTACTGGTATTTCCCTTAAGGTATGTGTAACATGTGTGACAGGCGATTAAGTGGAAGCTGCTTTCACTGACTGTGCTCAAACGTTTTATAATTGAAAGAGCTCCCCGAGATCCGCCCCTGATGGGTTTCAGTTAGTGTCAGGTTATACCTCGTCAGTTACCCCTCTAATATTTAATATTAGAATCTTGAATCCTCTCTCACTTTAAGCTACTGGTATTTCCTTTCAGGTATGTGTAACACGTGTGACAAATGATTACGTGGAAGCTTGCTATTATTGACTGTATTGGGCTAGTGCAAATACATCCAGATGTCGCTGAGTGTTGAGGTCAGAGGCTACTATTGGGATATAAGGAAAATGTTATATAGACACTGTAAATCCTTTACTGTTGGTATATAAATAGTTCTAATGAAGACCATAAAAAGTTTATATCATTAGCAGGAGTATTTATGCATTTACTATATCTACAACACGTGGCAATAATATTTATATTACTGGATTCCCCATAGGAAACTCTCTATGGTTAGGTATATAAATTTACTTCAAAGGGTGTGTAATGTATTTGTTACTTAGTACCTTTACATATGTCATTTAAATTCACCAAAGACGTTGCAGGTGCCGTAATAGATTAGAAATAGGGAAGAACACGAATAAGCCTGGGTTGTTTTTGTATTTTTGCTGGTTCTAACCTATTGTTTCACCTTGTACTGAGATTACAGATCACAACAAATGGAAACGTTCCCGATGGGCCGATGCTATTCGCACGACAGCCGTGTATGTAAACCGGTATTCTATACATACGACGGTTGTGTAAAAAGCTGAGGTAGTATGCAATGGCTATTTACACGACGGCCGTGTACCTAAAGTGGTATGGCTATATACACGACTGTATCTAAAGTGATACACTATGGCTGTATACACGACAATAGTGTACCTAAAGTGAAGTGGCTATCTGCACGACGTGTCAAGGTCCGGCCTTGTACCCAAGGGGAAGTTTGATACAGAAACTGCGTGTCCTATATGCCCGGTACATGCGAAATTGTAACATAAACGTAGAAAAGATTGTATTTCGACGTATCAAATGTAAAGCCGGCAAACAAATTATTTGTCTATTTACAAGAAGTGTCACAAGCAGCCGAATGGCTGGGAAGTTTGGTTAATAAATTGAGGAAAACATAAAATACTTTTACAATTTACTTTATACTTTTTTACATACACATGTACTATAAACAATTTATACAATACTTGCACTACAGTTCACATTAGTCCTTAATACTGTCTCGGAAACATCACTGGTACGTGGAACACGGAACCGTACGGTACGAACAACACAGTCTTTAACATGGAAGTTCGGGGTAGATATGTAGATACTCGTAAATGTACTTCAGCAATCCATGTCTGGGATAAGAACCTGTAATGATTAATAATATACTTCCCAGAGAAGTCCGAACACTCCTTTTACGGAATTGCACAACAGTAACATGTTTAAATGAATGCAGTACATACATATATACAATCGATATTACTTATCTTAATACTTAATAATAATACTTTACTTACATTCAAAATAATATTGCGTACAATGTACGCATTGAATACACATGCTGTATACTTTTCTTTAAATACACAATACTAAAATTCATATACTTCGAACAAAGCATTTAAAAGAAATATGTAAGTATTCATTACACTATCTAGAAAATAAGATATGACTTTTGGAGGAATTTATCTGAATAGTAAATGTAAAATCGACCTGCCCAATGCATGACATAACGTGCAGCCAAGAATGAGCCGATGAACGGTGAACTGGACATAGACTGAATACAGTTTTGAAAGTTGAAACACATTTTACAATCTAGACTAGAAAACATTAAGCATGTTTCCTACTCGGGACCAACAACCAAACTGACCAAGTTAGAAAACGGTTTTCCCAGGTGAGTGAACAACCGGTTCTACAGGTAAACGGACACGTATGCAACAGACGCTTAAGGGGAAACTTTAAATACTGACCGAATAAAACAAAGTTACAATAAGGGTATTTACATGGTTGGTTGATTGGTGTTTTACGTCGCTTTCAACAATATTTCAGTTATATCGCGACATGGAAGCAGGGGTATACCAACCTCTTAAACATAGTGGCGCAACTCGGGAATCGAACCCGGATCGTCGGCACCGCAAACCAAGCGCTTAACCACTACACTAAGCCTGCCCCATAAGGGTATTTACAACATACAATGTAAAATAAAATGAAATTGAATGTGACAAGAAGTTACACTGGTGTACATAGGAGGATCTATAAATTTTTGAAAGAGGGGTGGGGTTGCAGTCTCCCATGACAAATGTTTTGCAATATCGGTCTTGAAAGAGAGGGGTAGGGGGAGGTGTTGCAGCACTATGGTCGAAAATTACCTTTTCTGGGGTAAATATTTTCAATCAAAAAAAGGGGGGGTCAACCCCTCTTCCACCTCTAAATCCGCAAATGGTGTATCTAAAATGATTTGCTAAATAAGAGATACTAGAAATCGGGAAGGGGGTGCTATAGAAGTCCATGTCCTGTTTCTGGGTGTTAATTGCGTCAAGTATGTTCACCTTGCTTATCTATCTTATTATCTATTACTTTATTAAAGTATTTATACTGAGCAGTATTCTTATAAAGAACATTTCTATTCCAAACTATGTAATCTCTAATTGAAAAGATTTGGTTGTGTATAAAACAATCAAATGAAATAATTGATCAGGCCTATTGTTAACAAATGTCTTCTTTCCGCATTTGGGCATCTTCGGCCTATTACTCTATAAATCGTTAAATTTGCGAGAAAATGGGTGTCTCGCAGATACAGGCTGTATACCCGTCGTCTACTAACTATTTGGGCATTGTATACAAGTGACGCCACGATCGCGTAAATAGCCATAGGACTTTAAGTACACGACCGTCGTGTAAATAGCCGTTTCACTTTGGTACACGACAGTGCCTTTCTGATGATTTAGTACGGATGATCATTTGATTCCATTGGTCTCGATATATTGTGTGTGAAAAGAATAGAAAATGGGGTGTCCTGCCACTCGTACCAAGAGAGAATGGATGAAGTTTTTATTTGCCTCACCTTAGCTGCGTAATGCTGATATTATTGCCATGTTGAAAAATATCATTAAAATATTTAACTTCAACACTTCGATATATTGTGTGTGAAAAGAACAGTCCCATGTCTATGTAGAAGCATACTACAAGCTTTCGGCCGATGTAGTTACATTAGTGGGGTCTATATACACGACGGTAGCTGAGTGAGTGTACCTAAGGTGGTTTGGCTATTTACGAGACGGTCGTGTCACGGTGTACCTAACAGACACCCTGTCTAGGTCCCTCGTGCCCGAACGAATGCTTAGGAAGTTAGATACGCAAACTTCGTGTGTCCTACATGTATGCGTGCATTGTAATGTAAACGTATAAGAGCTTGTATTTCTACGTAACAATTGTAAACGCCGGCAAACAATGTTCATTTCGCTATTTTCAAGAAGCTACACCCTTGAACCTAAAATGATTTGCTGAATAAGAGGGATTGCAAGCTCATTGCCCTGTTTCTATGTGGTTTTTTTCTAGTATTTTTCTTACTTTATTATTTATCACTGTTCAAGTTCTTACACTGAGCTGTACTCGTTTCGGGCATGCTTGGCCTTTTACTCTCTACATGTTAGTTTGCGAGAAAAGGGGCACCCCGTTGTATATACCCGTCGTCTACTTAGGCAATGTACATAAGTAACACAACGGTCGTGTAAATAGCCGTATCGCTTTAGGTACTCGACTGGCGTGTAAATAGTGGTTTTACTTAGGTATACGACCGTCGAGTAAATAGATACTACCAAACAGTCACTAGAGAGAAATTACGTATACAGCGAATTCGGCATTATCTTGTTATTTGTATCGCGATGCAAATGAATTTTGAGTATTTTTTTTTTCACAGCATGTGCATACATTTTTGAAATTCGGGTTTTTGTGAGTTCGGCTATATTCTTTTATTTACCCCGCAAGGAAAGTTCTTTTTGCTGAAAATACGAAATAATCGAAACACTTGTTTTGCGTCATATTTCAGCTTCTGGATCGTTCAGACGCTTAATAAACACTAGATAAACACACTCGCCGATCCAGCAAAAAAAGAAGGCACATCTATATGTTTCTATTTCAAAATTCATTTTCTGCAAGGGTTGCGCCACTATATTTAAGAGGTTGGTAACCTCCTGCTTCCATGTCGCGATATAACTGAAATATTGTTGAAAGCGACGTAAAACACCAATCAACCAACCAACAAGGGTTGTGCGTATATAAACGAACTCCTCCATCTAAATATTCATATCTCCGATGTACTACATTCCAGACTGAAAAAGAGTAAGTTCTACCAGAAAGAATAATCAGTTAAAATATGTAAATTGAATAAAGTAAAATAGTCAATGATATCGCATACTGCTATAGAATATTTTCCATGTGGCTCTATCCGTACTAATGAGACATATGTGATACCAGGATGATCAGCAATACCCATCATACTGGTGACATGTAAGCTGTTGAAGTACAGTGCTCTACCATTGTCTATTTATATTGAGCTATATCATGACCTGTTTGTGCTACCTGCTGGAAGGGCAATAATATTCGAATAATATAATGGCTGGAATCGAGGCCCGATAGAAGCACCATCTTCAGAAACACATCTTGGTATGTAGCTGACGAGACGAATACCATTCATATATTCCTCGGCTTCATGATGGTGTCAACATTCCCCATTCAATGATGGTTTGAGCTCAGATTGGTCCTTCTTTAGAATATTTCTCAAAAAGTCTAATGTATGTCCTCTTATAATTTGGTTCTTTTCTAACAACTTCTCAAGAATTATCACTCGACCGAACAACTGACAACGGTTATTCAGTAGAATTGATGTCCTTAGCCGAAATGATAGTGGAGCAATCCACTTGCCGTCTGACGACACAGTTGGTAAGTTCTTTACTTATGTCTAACAGACCTGGCTTCCCATCAGTTGGCGTAGCAACAAACACATCAATTTTCTCGGTAGCCCGCCCGCACCCACACTTCACCAGACAAAATGTACGAACTCCGTTTCAAAGTACATTTGTTTGTCTGAGAGCGATAGATTCATGAACAATGGAATTCCTAGGCACACTCCGCCACTAATAGCCGAAACTGCCAAAGGTTCTTAATTCCCTATGCCAATATCTTACTAAGGAATACAGTCATAGTTTTAAAAAAATATTGTGTCTTAATTTATCTTTTGTTCAATACGGATTACAGTATTTTATCTCAAACTTTTTGAAGAGTCACTCATACTTAATTTATTGTAGGCAGAAAAAAAAATCATACTTATCATAAGAGCACGAGGAGTCCATGGTTGCGAGTTGAACGATTTTTGGTTTTCGATTTTATACCAAACCTTAAAAGGGTGTAGGAATTTATATCTAAAATGTTTTCTAACATTTTGAAAAGAAGTAAACTTGTATAATAAGATTTAGTATATTGAGATTTTTTCAAATGTGGCGTATTTCAATTGTGTGCACGTGTATATCAAAATATTTATTTGTGGTTGCCAAATGCAGTGAAAGCTGGTCTTTCTCTTATTTTAGAGTTGCTCTTTTAAAGATAGTTTATGTGTAGGTGCAAAACGTCCCCAAATGGGTGAAATAATCCCAGCGCGACGTAGAACTGGTATACCTATCTATCAGAATCCATGACATTTATGATGGCCAGAATGGTGGCCGTATCAGTAAATATAGAACATATATACATATATATATTTAATTTTGTGCACCATATGCAACTTGTGAAACACCATATTTTCCCATAGAGAAGCAAGATACTTTGCGAATATCTTTCAACACTAACCTAGAAAATTATTATGAATTTCATTGAGAAAACCCAGTTAAAATTTTTCTGACGGGAATAATCATGATAATTTAAAGTAACATCATTTTCTAAAATATATTTGTCAAGTGTTTTACTAAATTTTGCCAGTATAGTTCCTTTATAATTGCTATGAATGTAAGAAAGAATTCCAAGCATAGTTGTCATCATCAGCATTCTGTTAATAAATAACACTTCTGTTAACAAATAACACTTCTAGTTGGTTTCTATTACAGATACATCACATACCATTTTGTATTAGCGACTATCTCGTCAAGTACAAAGTGAATATAAGACGGTATGTGGAACTTTTATTCTAGACAAAAATTTTAGACAAAATGAAATAATGTTGGAGAAACCAATGGATGGAGTAAAGAATTTAGTTCATACACACAAAACAAAGTGTCACGCAAAAAACTGCATTTCGAGAAATAATACATTCTGATACCATATAAAATGTATTTGATGGTTTCATTATTCATTACTGGTAATATATATGAAATAATATATATTATATAGAAATAAGACTTACTTTCTTGTATGTTGCAATGTACCTTTGAAAAGAAGCCACTAACTTTGATAATCTCCGGGGGCCTTCAAGTCATTGGTATATATTTTCATTCATCATTTTTGTGTCACCAAAGTGTTTATACATGATTTGTTTTTGTTCACTAGGAAATCGACGTGTCTTAAGGTCAGATGCACTCATTGGAGTTGAAAGTGCTACTGCTTTACACATTTGTTGTACACTGCCACGTGATTGTGAGAGTTTTCCATGTTGGAAAATACAGATTGATTATTGCTGTTCGCTCTTACATGGATTCTAACTCCAGGGTCGTATACTTTTCATAGCCTCCCAACAATCCTCTGGACTTAGCAGTGGGACAAGTCAAAAAAGTTTTTTTCTTTAGCCGAGGAAAAGAACGACGTCCATAGCGTTTTAACAAGTTTATCGAACTTTTCTAGTTCACTAATATTACCCTTTTACTTTTTAATTAAATATAGTGCCATAAAAACGTTCACTAATATTATCATCTTATTTTGTAATGACATATAGTGCCATAAAAAACGTTCATTAATATTATCATCTTACTTTGTAATGACATATAGTGCCATAAAAAACGTTCACTAATATTATCATCTTACTTTGTAATGACATTTAGTGCCATAAAAAACGTTCACTAATATTATCATCTTACTTTTTAATTAAATATAGTGCCATAAAAACGTTCACTAATATTATCATCTTACTTTGTAATGGCACATAGTGCCATAAAAAACGTTCACTAATATTATCATCTTACTTTGTAATGACATATAGTGCCATAAAAACGTTCACTAATATTATCATCTTACTTTGTAATGGCATATAATGCCATAAAAACGTTCACTTATATTATCATCTTACTTTGTAATGGCATATAGTGCCATAAAAACGTTCACTAATATTATCATCTTACGTTGTAATGACATATAGTGCCATAAAAACGTTCACTTATATTATCAGCTTACTTTGTAATGACATGTAGTGCAATAAAAACGCGCAAATCTCATTAATCAAATGTCTCTGAAACTATGATGCATTTTATGATCATTTTCATCATTCCAATCGGTACTCGTCAGACGATCCAAAGACTCGTCTATATCTAACGCATCATCATGATCCCCCCTGCTGTCACTGTGTCTCCTCGCTATCGAAAATATTCCCCATAGAACTATGCCACCAGTTCATAGACATACTGTGTGGTGGCATATTTAATGACTACAGTAGTGTATCATTCAATTTTTATGAAATCTTATCTTAATACAGTGTTTCCCGACATAAATTTATTTCTTGCATTCTCCAGTAGTACCTATTCATGTCCTTGATAGGAATTTCCTTTTTCTCTATAATGTTTCATAGTGGAGATGTAATTAACTTACATATTAAGCCTAGTGCTTTACATCCAGAAATAAAAAAGGGGAATTTTAAGGTACAACGAACGGAATATCAAAGAGTGTAATCAAAAAGCAGTTTCACCACTAACGTTATAACAAAGTTTACTTTAAAAAACAAAACGCTAAATGAAATGGTGCAGATTAGAAATGATAATCACCGGTTATATGTAGATAAAATTGGATTGTGTAGTTTTGATGAAAAACGTTACATTAGAGACTGTGGAATAGATTCATTTGCATGCTGACATATTCAAATAAGAGATGAGCTCAATAAAAATATTCTTTCTTCTTTGATGCTAGTATGAAATTTACACACACACATATATATATATGTGTGTGTGTGTTTTCTATTTACCTATGTTTTCTATTAACTGTTTATTTCAAACAAGTCCTAGTAGGGACCACAGTCCTTATTTTGTGATGATGAATTAAATCTTCTGATTGCCTTCCTCAAATTTTGTTTGTTCTTTTATCGGTGGTATATCAAATAAATATTTTGATGAGGATGATTTATCTGGTATATAGATCGGACTTTTCTAAACTGGTGTTGTAATCTCATAATCAGGTATACTGATTATTTGACTATCCGTAATCTCATCATCCATTAAAATGTTTGTAGCCATTTGATGGTCGGCGGTAGTCACACCACCATTATTTAGATCAAATGTGGCACTTGAACTTTTCTGAGTGTTTCTAGGGCCTGTCGTGGTTGACGATAAAGTATTTGAACAACCAGTTCCAGTTAACTGGAGTTGTCGAAGTGACCGCGGTTACAGCTGCAGATCCGTTGTAAGAAGAGAACAGATGTGAAGATGCTATTGTAGGTGTGTTGACGATAGATATTGTCGATGTTGTAGAATCTGCATTGCAAAGTCTTTGCAATGGGTACGAGAGAAAACTCCGTCTACAATGTGGCCCATTCTTGTCGGGTATAAGTCACTTGAATGAAAGTTTAATGAGAGAAGAAAAGAGCTATACACATTAGAACAAGAATCAAGATTAACTCAAAATCATTCACAAATCTTACATGAAGACCAACCACACTTTAAAAATAGTCAAAGAAAATTATTATTTCAATAAACTGTAAATTGATAACAAATTTAATGTTTCTTTTCGTATGACTAGAAATCAAGATTCAACTTCTATGTTTAATGTATACTAAAAAAGAAATAATAATAATTGTTATTAAAACATACTAAATATATTTTGTATCCGTATAACCTTATCTTTCTAAAATACTCTGCCAACATTTCTATATTCTGATACACATTTATAACTTCATTCATTTCGTCAACTCCAAACGTGAAGTAAGCTTTGCAGTCCTCACAGCTTCCGTCTGACTTCCTTTTCAATGTTTTCTATTTCCCATTGTCGTAGACATAAACACAACGATATCGATCTTCGTTCAGTTGCATTATCATAGATTTGTGAATTTCGGGGATCCGTGAATGTCCACTGTGGCACCATAGTGACATAGTCATGTGACACCCGATACTTTCGTATTTTCCGAAGTACTTCTTAAGATGGCACAATTCGCCATCGTTCTGTGTTACATAATTTAAGACATATTCACAACCATTTTGGTAATGATACAGCTGGTTGTCTAAACAACTTCAGTGATAATATCGATTCAGAACCACGTTCGGTGATGACAACTGCTGCAAAATCAGGATCTTGTATACTAGTCACTAACATTAAATAACGCACCCTTTTATTTCAGAATCTTAGGATTCCATTTTAAACGTATAAGAATTCTTTAAATAATGTCTCTTGTTATATAATAGATCTGGTAATATGACTTAAATAGCAATACATTAAATTTGCATTCATGTAAATGCGTTTTTATGGAACGTCTTGTATTTTAGCATGGAAACAGTATGCTGTGTCTGAGTGGTGATACCGGTTCTGAACCACGCTAGATGGGTCAATCAGAATCTCTTATAATTGTCACTAGCATTAACCCCCCCCCCCCCCCCCCCGAGTGACATTTGAGAAGAGATAGAAAAAAATTCCATATATGCAAATTGATCTCTATGGCCTATTGCATGATTTAGCATGGAAACAGTATACTATTTTTTATGTTATAATACTGAGTTGGAACACCTCACTACGTTTCATTTTCAATCAAAATCAGTATCTAATACACTTTAACTCACCCCCCCCCCCCCCCAAAAAAAAAAAAAAAAAAAACAAAACAAAAAACCACTTCTTGCTAACATCAAATACGGGTTTAGTTTGATTCAACATTTAGAACAGAATCTGAACACTTTAAACACTATTTGATTTTCCTTTAGGGTAAGAAACCCCAACAACAACGTTTGAGTGAATTTTTGATTGAAATAGATACAAATCAGTTCACTGCACGAAAAATCATTTTTATTAATCTTAAAAGGCCAACTTTTGATTGCCTTTAATCATAGTTAAATATTTAATTTTTTCATAAAAGGTGAAACTTCGTTAACCTTTAATTTACAGAAAATGTATCCAATATCATACCCAAGTGTTATATCAAATTCTGGCTCATAATCTTCATCTTTGTCAATTTTCTCTCGAGTTATATCAATGCTCAAACTAAATTGGGTAGGGAATGAAAATATTATAATGACTTAAGGCAAACAAGAAACCTCTAGCCAGATGATTTTTTATTGATTGATTGATTTTTGTTTTACGTCACACCACGAACAGTTCACGTATATGGTGACGGCATCTGCCTGATGCGGCGCATACAGATTTTGACCTTTGCAACAGACCCACCCGAAGCAGTGAGGGATCTTTAATGTGCCATGCATACCACGACACAGGGCCTTGGTTTTTACTGTCTCGTCCGAAAGACAGGACACCAGCATGGCTAGAGCGGGACTCGAACCCCGGTCCTTCGCCTTGACATTTGACCTACTTTTTAGAAACTTTAACCGTAGCCATAGCTTTTGAACCCAGAGACTGGGTATTCATACTACACATGTATATTCCTTGTGGCAAGACCTTTCTTTTGGTACCAAAATGTTTTACGTTGTGGCCTTGACATTTGACCTACTTTTTAAAAACTTTAACCTTATCCATAACTTGACAGAAAAGAGATGGGACCTTCATACTATATATGTGTATTCCTTGTGGCAAGACCTTTCAGTCAGTACCAGCATTTTGACCTTGTGACCTTGGCCTGGACATTTGACTTGTTTTGGAAAAACTTTAACGGTAAAGTATAGTCATAGAGATATATGGAGTCCTTTTTACAGGTGTGTATTCTGTATGACAAGTCCTGTACACTGATACAAGACGAATTTACACAACCCCCTTGACATTCACCTTCTTATACAAAACTTAAATATTGGTCATATATATAGTTCGATGCCCTATTTTGAATGTTGGTGTCGTGTGGGGTATTTGTCCCGTTAGTACAGTTCTAGTTTGACTAGGACAAAATACTATTGAAATGAAACGCATTAATAATTCTTCCTTCTCCGTGATAGTTATAAAGCATAGATACTAATTTGAATCATATATTCCAAGACAAATGTCACTTTAGGAAAAAGGGCATTCCCTGAACAGGACAGATTTGGTAAATAAAGTATGCACAAACATGGTAAATTTTCCAGAGTATCAAGAAACAAAGAACAGTATGTGTCAATTTGAAATCTAATTTAACTTATCCTGTTTAGAAAATGAGGGTGTTATTAACATAAAGCCTATTCTTCTAGTGAGTATTATTAAAATCAGATACAGAACATGTAAAACAAACAACATAATTTTACAATTATCAATAAATTAGATATCTTCATGCATATTCATTTATTCATGTACCTCTCTGCTGTATCAGTTGACTCCGTGGATGTTATTTCTGACAGAGTTAGCTCTGTCAGTCTAGGGGCTTTCAAACCAAAAGGGGTTGAAGTTTCAGATTTTCTGGTTGATTTGTTCTGATATTCATGACTAAAGGAAACATGAAACTACCAATCAATATACTGTATTGTGCATCTGATTTACCCTATAGTGTAATATATATGGCCTTTGTATTACAAAATATATAGGCTTGTAACGCATTAATAAATTTTCTTAATGAAAATATGCTTATGAGATATGTAAATAACGTATATAACCAATTACCAATTATTTATATTGTTAAAGCCCCAATAATATGGTTCTTTTATAATTTTTTTTCAAAATTTCAAAACAAAAAAAACCCCCAAACAAACAAACCCCGTCGGGAGCTCCTGAAAATGTAATAAAATTATGTTCGATTTTATTGCGAGACGCGGACACAAGTTTACATTCTGTGAATTACTGAGCTCCTGGTATATCAGCTTATAAAGACTTATAAAAGAGTCCTACTTTTTGTAATGTATTTATTATGTGCATGTTTGAAGAGAATATGCAAACTTTTACAAACTTACTTATTCACTACAAGGAACGCTGCACCTGCGGGTGAAATTGGAATCCCTCTGCTTCATTTGTTTCGCTCTAGGCGCCGAAACTATTGCCAATAAACACCACAGCGTTCTCTTTGTCTTCTTTTCACTTCTGGTGACGTAAACTCTTTCGGCCTTCTGCGTTTTTTTTTTTCAAGTCTCCCTACATCTTATTTTTTATTAAACTGCGCATGCGCGAGGTCAGGATTGTTGTATTTATGGAACACCCACTTTATTGACGAGATATTTTCTTTTTATGTTGATATCTCCGTGAGTTTGAAGCAAAGCAAACAAAACTGTTATTAACGCAAAGTTAATAACTTTAGCTTTACGAGAAAAATACAGGTTTTATTTTATATGCACTAATTTTGAAAATTATAGGGTATACAACTTTAATAATGCAAATAAATTCGTGCTTAGATCGTGTCTGTTTTAAAACCAGCTCTTACCAGGGGCAGGCCACCTCTTCAAGAGCCAAAAAAGTTAGATAAATATTTAGAAGATAAATAAAATTACAAAAATCAGAAAGACACATATCACTGTAAAATGACGATGTGAGTCAACAATACTTTTAAACAAGGATATACATCTAAATAGCACAAGCAAGTACATGTTACTAAAGATATGACAAAGGTGATTAGATTTTACATTACATATACTTTGTGACCAACAATTGATTCATTTATTCAGACATAACGGTGAATGACAACAGAAAGTCAATTCCAATGTAATACAAACATAATTATCTTACAAAATCATTTACGAAAAAGAGCCTAAGGCAAAAGAAAAACGAATAAAAGAAATGAATGTGTTGGTATACATTAAAGAAAAAAAAAAAAAAAAAAACGAAAACAGTTTAATTTCAATGTTATCTAATTATATCATGTACAACAAAGACAAAGAATAAAATGAATGGATGTGTATGAAGAAATGAAAACAAAACAGCCGAAATCCATTGTTTTGTAATTATATTTTTCACAAAAGTACCAAAGACAAGGATACGTTGATACTTACTATAAAGAAAAACCGAAATCAAACAGCCAATGACAATGTTCTTTGTGTGTATTTTCAAAAAAAAATTTAGTAAGCTGACAAATATTAAGTCTCCAAGATATAGAATTAGGCTGACTGAATAGGTAGACTGACTGAAAAGAGAATCTCAAAGATGACTGACTTATAAAAAGCTGAAAAATTAGTGGCTGGCCGACCGACTGAAAAAAAGTAACTGAAAGAAAGATAAATAAAAACCTCCATTCGCCTGGTCTCATAGAAATTCGTTACCTCCCGGCGCTGCAACAGGGAACAAACAACTTTCCTAAAAATATTTTCTTGTAGTAGTCAGGTCAGGATTGCGGCCAAAGTTGACATGAAGGTGCTGATATAGAACTTCAAAGCACCTTCTACAAGGACAAGCGTCTTGCCATTGGGTCGCCTCCCAAAGAATTGTACCGTAAACTTAGATAATGGGTATTTGGAAAAAAGGCTGTTGCTTTTGTTAAAATGAAAATTGAGACCTAAATGGGCAGTACGAGAAAAATAACGTTTCACGTGAAGTGCCGAAAAATATATTTTAACATCTAAACTTTTGGGGGGAAATTGTTTTGGTCATTGCATTAGGTTTCCTTTTCCTTTGACCTGGTTTCCTGCCATGGAACTTGGGACAAACTATAGTCCTTTGACAGTTTGTTAATGTTAGAGATCTTTCTTGTTGTGCAGATAGCCTCTGAATCGGTCGTAGTGTCAATTTCTTTCTTTTGATTGATGCCAACATGTGCCGATTTACATAAAAATGTACATGAGAGCTAGCTAGTCGAAACTCCCCTGTGCCATATGGGGCTCTGCGTAGGTCCTTAAAAATAGCCCCGACGTGGTCGTCAGATTTATAAATTCTGTGACATTTTTGGCTTTCTAATCTATGAGCTTTTTTAAAAACATGGTTCGCAGATTCATAATTACTGTTTGTCAGTTTTTATCTAGAATACCAGCTGCATTTGGAACATGAATTTTTGTTTTCAGTTTTTCTTTTAGATTTGTTTTTAAGTATGTTATAAATTTGCTTGAGAGTTGCTCACTATCATCTTCAATGCCTTCACTGATTTCAACAAAACAAACAGTATCATCTGTATTTATGGGCCCATTGTCACCATATATTTTTTATAAAAATTTTCCCCGTTCTTTTTGTCTACGGCTTCGTTCAAAAGATGTTCTGTAGATTTTTCCCACAAATATTTGGTGCACAGCATAATGGTTGAGTCTGGGAATGAACTTGCATTTGCATTAATTATCCACCTTTCCCATCACTGCCTTTCACGAGCTTGCTTAAATCTGCATCACCAAGTTTTGTTCTCGTGCGATTGAAAACTGTTGAGTACCGTACCGTTTTCTATCTTTGCAATATGATTTGCCAAAGTTTGCCTATCACTGAATGATGGGTTTTGTTTTGTCTCTGTTTCTTGTCCGCCGGGTCCGTGAACTCGTCATGATTAACTATTAATTTATTGTAGACCACGCTATGTTTATCAGACTTCAAAAGTTCTTACATATTCTGTGTGTTTTGTCTTTGCATTCCAGTGAGTTGCCAAACGAGGAAAAGACCAAAGATACTCCATTAGGGCGATATCCGAACCCTATATCCTAGAAATCCTCTCTTTGTAGTTTTTATCTTTTTTTTAACGAAACCTAGTATCTATGCAAATTTAAGATTTGCAATGATTTTGGTTGGAGTTTATTTTGTCATACACTATTTTTTGTTGCTTTTCCTCTGAAAATAGTAATCCCCCTTCCTTCGACATATTGATTTTAATTTACCATCTGGATTAATTGGGAAAGTGGACGTAGGAGAGGTCCCGGAGATTGAACCCCACAGCCCACGATCGTCTACAAAGGAGCTACATTTTCTTTCCTTTTGTCTTGATTTACTTTGGTTTTCACCAAAAGGTATAAACTGTTTTAGTCCCACGGTTATTGCTTCTGGGGCCTCTCCCCATCATCAGAATTTCAATTGATTTGTTTGCATTCTAAAATGTATAAGTTAAAGTGTCCAAAATCGGACTGATTTACATCCGATTCACATTTCTGTTCTGAATTGGAATTCCATGATTTAGCGAGTGGTCAGTGTCCTCTGGCATGTTTGTCAGAAGGGGGTTTATTTTGGACATCTCTAGAACATGAATTTATGTCACTGGGCTTGTCATCATGAAGATGGGAGAGAGGGGATGATGGGGGGTCACCTGCAGCTATAGAAGTGGAAAGAGGGGCAGTTTCTGAGGGAGAGGAAGGGACACTCGTGGGCATTGGTTCGTCGTCCGACGAAATCGGTGACCTTGTGGAGGATTTGGGACTGTGGGTCACATGTGGGCATTGAGGTAACGCAATGTTTGGGTTGCGGCTGCTTAGTTTTATAAACAGTATTCCAAGGCTTACCGAGGGATGAAAACTTTTCATCGTCGCCTTTGTAATTTCTGTAAGTGGTAGATCCGATTGTACATTATCATGGAATGTGTCAATTTTTACGCATATAAAATACCATAACGAAGTTATATATAACGTGTATATAACTTAGAGGATTCATCAGTGATAAATACAACAAATATGTGTAAGGGAACATCGAACCCGGATCAACTTCTCCTGGGTCAAGGTACTTGAGGGTACAACAGTCCCGAAAACCACAAGATCTTGCTCGGAATGCTTCGTGTATATTTAGACATTGAGAATTTAAGTTTCCTTTACAATTTGTGTAACACATATGTGGCTGAAAATTACAAGGGAAGGACAGGCTGCAGTAGGCACTTGCAGATACGTTTAGGAGTCGCCTACTGTTCTAGGTCAGATGCTACTACCAGTACGAAATCTTCCTGAAGGAAACATTACCGAATACTTCATGAAAAGTTATTAGTCCTCAACAATATTTGACGGAAATATAAAGATAAAGGGGAAATTCATCATATTTCTTATAGATTCCTTTAGGAGTTTCTGTGAAATATGTAAAGTAGTCCAGTATCCTTATGGATTAAATTACAGATCCTTGGTGAGATATCGTGCAATAATAGAATGGACATTACTTACGGAATTTTGAATTTACAGGATTTGGAAGATTACTTTCAAAATTTGGAAGATTACTTTCAGACATTTAGAAATTTAATGATTGATTGATTTGTTTTTGTTTAACGCCACACCACGAATATTTCACGTATATGGTGACGGCATCTGCCGATGCGGGGCATACTAATTTTGACCCACCCGAAGCAGTGCCATACATACCACGACACGCGGCCTCGTTTTTTACTGTCTCAGGACAGGACACCGGCATGACCGAAATTTTCGGGGAAGCATAATAAATGCTTTGTTCTTAGTTGTCCGTAGGTTATCTTAAAATAAATGAATATTAAGTTAAGCGAAGGCAAAAACGTTATCTTGTGGTGTTTCCTTTCTATCTGGTGTTTTTGCTTGCCCTTTAACAGGTCCCCAACACATGTTACTGTTTGATTGTTCTGGTGAAGGATATTCTTTTATTGATTGAGATCCTGCAGATTGGAATTCAGCAAGTGTAATTCAAGTTTGAATGTAATAGAATATTGATTTCCTGACCTAGTGGACTGAAAAGTTGGCATTGATGGATCCTGCATTTGAACTGTAGCTGGGGCAGATTTATTTTCCAAACAGCTGGAAATGTAACCAAGCCAACCCCGAGTTTCATAGGGTTGGGGTATGGTGTAGTTTAAGAACATAGCCTGAGTTCCTGTAGCCTGGAGTGAAACATACCGTATAAACTCGCTTATAAGGCCGACTCAACTATAAGACGCCCCCAACCAGTTTTTTTTCAGATAAAAATTCTAATATTTTATAGCTTTGAACCTCTTATAGAACGAGGTAAATAATTGCTATCAGACACGATGTACAATATACATATTGACATTTCTGTGACAGTACCAACTATCTACATCCCACTATACAATGTGCGGTTTTGCCATCGCACGGGGTTTTGGGGGGTTAAATTACTGTGTAATATTAATAAAAAGAGAAGACATTTTTACATGAATTTATTGCATATTATACTTCAATATATATGTAAGCACTGAACACTTTTAGCAACTATTGATCCATTAAATGAGCAAATACCCGATAAACTTCGATAGTAAGAAAGTACTTAAACACACTAAACAGAAAATGTTTTTTATTCACGAGAGCCAACCGCGTGAAGATACGGCCATTCATCCTCATCGTCACTATTGCCGAACAGTTTGTGGAACTCATCCTCGGTCATGTTGGTACATGTATCACAATAAATATCTCTAGTGTTCTCGTCGTCACTGTCCAATTCTACACATTCAGTAACGCAGTTTACGCATGATTTATTCGCAACTAGGTCACTGTATAGCGCATGGTCCTCGGAACCGTCCATAGCATTAGATATGCCGCATTTCTGAAGGATAGCTTTACCATTTCCTCTGGAATTTCAGCCCACGAATCGCGCACCCAAGTTGAAATTAGTTCAATACTTGGCCATTTAAGGTTTCCATCAGGAGTGTTGTTTTTCGCCGTTTATCATCCATTCGTTCCAACGTCTCCGCATATTGCATTTGATCGGTTTATTTAAATAAACATCGAGCGGTTGTAATATGGATGTGCAACTCCCTGGTATCACCGCTTGTTTGCAGTTACTTCATTTTAAGTTCCTTTTCACTGATTCAACTAAATATGCCCTAAACATATCTCACACTAGCAAGTTGACATGTTTATGCTGAGTTTTCAGTTGTGTATTGAATTTGTAAAGAACCAAACATTTCTCAAAGGGAGGGGTGTTCAAGCCCATGATTTTTTTTTTTTTTATGAAAATTTAATAAGCCCCAGCAACAACACCCACCCCCCCCCCCCCCAATAAATACATATACATGCGTTTTCGTTATCGCATTATGTTGTAGCTTTATTTTGTTACAAAATACTGTAGCTTGTGACGTTGCCTTTATATTTATACTGGGCCACAAAGGACATTACCCTGTCCAAAAGATTTCAGAATACATTTCCCACTCTTTTCTGAGTCGGTATTATCATGGACTGCTTATCATTATTGGAAATCCCCTTAATCTACTGATCTGAAAGCTTTTGACATACGTTGCAAAATTACAAAGCAAAGAGAAAATAAACAGCAAGGAGGTTAATGCGTATCTTATATTTTCCATGCTATTTGCTTATTCGACTGTTGCACAATAGCGAGTTATTTACCATTGACTTTTTTCAGGAATGGACAAAAAATGGGGGTCCGTATGGCAGAAAGCGGTTTAAGAAATAAGGAGTGAGATACAACTTTATAGATCATACTTAAACCAAGAAGTACTTGAAATGTCCCCATTTCTCTACGATATTAAGTAAACAATGTGGACGAAATCGCACGCCAGAGGAAGGAGATGGACGGAGAACAAATACCTTCGTGTTCTACGTCGTTAGCAGCTGATTTAAGTTTCCGTTAAAGTAAATTGTGCAATTCTGAATAACGTAAAATTTCCAACAACCTTGTTATTTTATAAGGAGCTGCTCAGGCCAGATGATGCAGATAACCTTACAGTTATGTGCACAATTGCTTATCATTATCATAATATTCAATTTGTTATTTATTCTAAATTTATAAAATGACATTTCCTGAAAATTTGTTTGAAAATACTTAGTATTTACGGATGAGGCAGTAAAAACCGAAGTCCCGTGGCACGTAAAAGATCCCTGCCTCTGGTGGGTCCGTTGCAAAGGTCTTAATTTGTATGCAATGCCGTCACCATATATGTGAAATAATCGAGGAGTAACGTAAAACAATATTCAATCAATCATTTACATTATCTGAGATAGTTACATATACAGTTATGTGTTAGGGCTGCAGAAATGTCATTTAAAGTTACCATTCTTAATTTGGATCTTGACTTTATCCAAGTCTTATAGTCTCCTTCCTTGGCTTTGACAAGCCCTTGTCCAGATAAATGGCCAAATCTTCAATGATTAATTAAATAATCTAGAACAAAATGTTTGGTTTTAATATAACATTTCATTAAACAATATCCTCAGGCATTAGTAAGGTCAAGTTCTCTCATCTGCAGAACAGAATAAACACTAGACGTATTATTTGATCCTTTTCTATTTCAATCAGACAACGGGAGCATAGATAGCTTCCTGTAGAATTAAAAGTGCGTACAGCCTTGGTGTCAAGGACGAAACGTCTGCCCCTGTCGGCAATAATAAGAACCGACACACCCTATACCACGACGCCACTATGAGTACTTAGTTGATAAATACATATACATACAAGACTCCTTCACGCACGGATCTGGTGGAGAATCCAAACTTGACAAGAAACGGAAGAAGAGATGCCTGCTCCTAGTAACATGAAACAGCAGAATGAGGAGCTCTCCCAAAGGGTCCAGGAGCTCAAGGAACGATATAATGAGAAAGAGGACCAGCTAAGTATACTAAGAGCTAAGTATGACCAGTTACTGGTATCGATAGAGTTTCAAGATATTAAACTGAAACTACTACAGCCGACCAGGAACCGCCTAGTCCAATCCAAGCAGTGCAATTAATACCGCAAACAGTAGCCCGAATACCGGTACCACCCTTGGATGAATATGACGGTAAAAGCCCGGTGACCGGGTGGTGGACGTCGTTCATGGCCTTTATAAGCTTGCATAACATCCAAGAGGTAAAGGCAATTCAGCGTTTACCTTGCAGGGTACTACTTTTAAAAAGGTACTACTTTGTTATGTGAATTACAAAGGCGGGGCAGAGGTAAATGTTTTACGATCGCTAGAAGACTGTCGAGCAAATGCTCGACGCCTTAAAAAATGGTAAGCGCATAATGTTGTTATGCATTTTTTAATCATCTAAATTAACAATTTTCTTTAGGTCAATATTATACTTCAGTCTATAATTCTCTATGAAAATGCATTTGCAATACGTGGCACGTGTGACTGAAAAATAAAGAAGTGGCAGGTCTGATACATATTATTTCTATAAAATTTATGCAAATAAATATATTGAACAGGTGTGTCACTGGCATGGGACTGTCTATAAGCTGCATATAAACATAATATATACATTCAAGAGCATTATATAAATATTGTCATTGGCATTATTTCTATATCCATATAATATGTGGAGATGAAGTCAGGGGCCCGATACATGTCCAAGTAATATGTGGAGATGAATCACAAGCCTGATACCTGCCCATGTAATATGCGGAAATTAGGGCACATGCCTGATACCTGTTCATGTAATATGTGGAGATGAAGTCACGGGCCTAATACCAGTCCATGTAATATGTGGAGATTAGGTCACAGGCCTGATACTTGTTCATGTAATATATGGAGATGAAGTCACGGGCGTGATACCTGTCCATGTAATGTGGAAATGAAGTCGAGGGCCTGATACCTATCCATGTAATATGTGGAGATGAAGTAACGGGCTGTATATGTGGAGATGAAGTCACTGGCCTGATACCTGTCCATGTAATATGTGGAGATGAAGTCACGGACCCGATACATGTCCATGTAATATGTGGGGATGAATCACGGGCCTGATACCAGTCCATGTAATATGAGGAGATGAGGTTACAGGCCTGGTACCTATCCATGTAAGATGTGGAGATGACGTCACGGGCGTGTTACCTGTCCATGTAATATGTGGAGATGAAGTCAAGAGCCCGATACCTATCCATGTAATATGTGGAGATGAAGTCATGGGCCGTATATGTGGAGATGAAGTCACTGGCCCGATATCAGTCCATGTAATGTGGAGATTAGGTCACAGGCCTGATACCTGTTCATGTAATATGTTGAGATGAAGTCACGGGCGTAATACCTGTCCATGTAATATGTGGAAATGAAGTCACGGGCCTGATACCTATCCATGTAATATGTGGAGATGAAGTCACGGGCCTGATACCTATCCATGTAATATGTAGAGATGAAGTCACGGGCCTAATATGTGGAGATGAAGTCACTGGCCTGATACCTGTCCACGTTATATGCGGATATGAAGTCACGGGCCTGATACCTATCCATGAAATATGTGGAGATGGTCATTGGCCTGATACGTGTCCACGTAATATGTGGAGATAAAGTCACGGGTCTGATACCTGTCCATGTAATATGTGGAGATGAAGTCACGGACCTGATACCTGTCCATGAAATATGTGAAGAGGAGGTCACAGGCCTGATATCTGTCCATGTAATATGTGGAGATGAAGTCACTGGCCTGATACCTGTCCACGTTATATGCGGATATGAAGTCACGGGCCTGATACCTATCCATGAAATATGTGGAGATGGTCATTGGCCTGATACGTGTCCACGTAATATGTGGAGATAAAGTCACGGGTCTGATACCTGTCCATGTAATATGTGGAGATGAAGTCACGGACCTGATACCTGTCCATGAAATATGTGAAGAGGAGGTCACAGGCCTGATATCTGTCCATGTAATATGTGGAGATGAAGTCACGGGCTTGACACCTGTCCATGTAATATGTGGAGATGATTTTAGCCATGGGCCTAAAACCTCTCCAGTACATGTATCGGACATTATTGTTGTTATTTGCAATACATATTTGCAATTTGACCCTTCTCCATTTACTTTTATTATTGACTAGGTGTTGGGAGCCACTGACTTTCATTAGCTTCCCGTCAATGAATTCAAGGATTATAGTTTCCTCCAAATCTGTCTTTCTAGACTAATTGGAACCCCCAGGTTAGTTAATGCTACTAGTGCCTGGTTAATGGTCCATATGGATTTGCATCACACCACCCACCATACTTATATATTACAGAGCCAACTAGCATTAAGCAGAGGGTGATTAAGAACCAAAGGGTGCATATATAGAAAGCTGGTGCTACTACATGTTTATTTATGCCCAATATAACAAAGAAAAGTGAAAAATCAAGCAAGTTTGTGCATTAATCTATAAATATTTGCGAACCAATTATAAGTGGCAAAATCGCATCAAAAGCATCAACCGATGATTTATTATGAAATTTAACCGATCCCCCATCACTACTATCCATGTAATATGTGGAGATTAAGTCAAGGGCCTGATACCCTATCATGTAATATGTGGAGACTGACACCCCATCCAAGAAGTAAGTGTTGAAGAGATCTGTAACAGATATATATAATATAGATACCTGATCTTTTTTCAGTATATTTCTCTTATGAGCCTTTCCATACTGGCATTGCTTAATGACATGTCTTCCTAGAATGAAAGGGTATCTTCCAAAGGTATGTCTTTATGTGTCCATAAAAGGCGGCCACATATCTCCTCTGATTTCCCTTTTCTGTCATCATGCCTGTAATAGAGATAAATATGATGATAGGTATTATTATTAAATGTTTCCTATCATGTAAACTATTACTGTAAAGTTTTAATTTGCTCTCCAGGTTAATGAAAGGTACTTTGCTCATTTTATACAATCCATACGCAGCTACTAAGGTTCTACTTTTCGTCTAAAAATAAAACTACTCGCCACGAAACCAACTGTGTCCCCGTGTCGACTGAATGAGCGTCAAGAACTTCTTTCAAATTCTCTTCGTTTGATACCCATCCTTTAATAAACTGATGGTTTATAAAATTCAGATGAAAACCTCTCACTGTTTCAGACATGATATATGATCTGTAATATGATCGACAATACAGCAGGTTGCTCTGTAATCTGTTTCTTGCATCGTCTGTTAAAGACTTAAAGTGAAAGCGAAAGTTGTGACGTAATCAATATGTGTATAGATGAGTTCACGGAATATTAATTTTAATATCATTTTACGGACTTCTCGGGCTTTTAGACTCTCCCATGAAATTAATGAAAGTAAATTATCGTCATGATGTCTCCAATTGTACTTTTCGACAAATTTTGGGTCAATGCAAATACAGCAGATGTCGCCACCTGAGGTCCGTTCAATAGGCTAGCCGCTAGGTAGATTTTTACCATTGACGGTATGCTAGGCTAGCTGCTAGGTGGATTCTGCTAGATGAATATTTTATGCTAGCCCCTGAATTCAAAATGGCGGCGAAGGCATAATGTGGAATGAAATTTAACAGTTTCTTTGGCTATATATTTAAATATTTACAGTATAATTTCAGGAGATCCGTCGCTGTCTCCGTTTTAAACTTCGACTTTATATTTCCTTTACTACAACAGAACACATGTACACAAACCGTTGATATTTCCCTAAAATACATCGCTCATATATGTTTTCTATAGATCTTTAAGTAATGACAAGAACACGTATATGAGTGTTGTATTTTATTGACATATAAATGGCCTGTGCATGATAAATTTAGTCATGAGATAGCTTTTCGAAACAAGAGTTCAGCTACAATGTGTAACACCTGGTTCGCCTCTGATTTTCGCAGAGAAAATATTCAGTCGCAAAATATACAGATAAACAAAGTAGACTGCCCGTCTATTAACACGAATCAAATAGGAATTACAAATGTGCATGAAATGATTCAAAAGATTAAAACACAATATGAATATCCTATCTTATTTACAAACTATATGTATTTAAAATGTCTTCCCAAAATAGCGACGTGCTACAATATATATATATATATATATATATATATGTAAGCACTACTGGTCTGCCAGCCCCTAAGTGAAGACGTTCACTTGGTTAATGTGGCGTACCAAAATTATGGCATGCCACACTCTACACGGCGTGTCGTATACTGCTGCCGTGTCTTGATAGCTTGGCTTATCTACCTTGTTTAATATTTGAAATACTTAGCTCTATTCGGGCCTGTATTTCCAATAAGATTTTAGCTTACCGATTTAGTTCTGTCAGCTTGGAGGCTTTATTCGTTAAGAGCCATTTTTAAGCCCGGAATTTGCTTATATAGCATTGGTCGAGTCTAATTAGGAAAGGGTGGATAGATAGTTGGAATATTCCGTGTTTAAATGAAATGTAAACAACAAACGATAACTGTAACTAAAGTTTCGGTCATCATTACACAATGCATGGTAATGCCCAGTTGTTAAACGATGTCAGATTTCTTCCCCTGATGCTAGTTTAGTGATAATAAAGACACTGTAACTGGCAATTTTGGGTGGATATTTGCATCACAATTCTGAATTGTCTTCAGGCGACTGCAATTACATTCATATAGATTTCTGTGTTTTCAGAGTACAAAATTGTAGGTATTAATTTCATTCAAGCATGGGGAATAGAAAATCGTAAGTAGATCTGTATGGTTATATAAACTTGTATTCATACCTAAATAGATAAACATATGACCGCCATATAATCATTGAAATAAAATGGATCCTTTGCACCACGAATATCAACAGTCTGTGTTTTGTACCACATACACCTCGGCTTTTAAATGTTCAAAACCAAACCATGGCAGATGACGGTGTCCATGACCAACTTCTAATGCCGTGACAATCACATGTACAGTTCACTTTCTTAGTTTTAATCACATGACTAACATTTTAAAAGCACAAATTTAGACTAAAAACAATTCCATCAATTTCGGATGTTTTAATGAAATTCAAAACGGTATCTGAACTAAAATATTATTTTGGAAAAAACTACTATTTTCATTTCTTTTATATATGATTTGAAAATTTAGTATGAAGTGTCCTTAAAGGCCGATATCGGAGTATAAATAGCGGCCAATCAAGAAAATGGTGGTAGATTTGATTTTTCGAGACACGTTCAGATTGCAGCAATAAATTTGTAAAATTATCAACAATTACGTCGATTTAACTCACGAAAATTGTTGTGCTTATTCCTCTCCGTAATATACAAGTTCGTATCAACTAATCTTGTAATGAAATTTTCCATAATTATATATTTATTCGTCAAAGTTCTGAAGCATACCTCATTATCTAATTTCAAATTCAATTTCGTTCGTTAGTGGGCGTGTTTTCGTGTGTTTTTGTTTACACCGGATGTAGTGTGAGTAGCAGCACATGTTGACGGTCTGATAAGAAATTTAGCGCCAACTGTGATAGCAGGAGTGCCTCGTCAAAGTAATAACAAAAGATCTATAATTATATAGAATAATAAGTTGACTTACTGGTCTGTCTCTGATTATCCAAGTACATCCACGAATATATAGAACACATAATACGTTTAAACATTGTTTGCTGTGTATTTATTCTATTGTCGGCATAACGACAATTTGTGCATTCCGATGTTGGATGGTATAAAAACGGAAAATCAAAATTGTTTGTACTTATACTTTTTTGGTTTTAATTAGACTGCATCATGAGTACGTTTTATTCCCACATATGTCCCATGTACGGTTTATCCTTTGGATGGGAAGCCATGACCTCAACAAATTCACTACACACGAAGGCATTTCGCGTCTGTGTTCCAGTGCTCTAGATTTTCTGTCAATGTATCTTTGATCGTTCCACACACCGCGATGCAATAACATTGTCCAAAACCTTATTTATTTGTCTTTTCTTATCTTAGAGTTCCGTTGATAAGTTACACTGGGTTCGGATTCCCACCACAACTGCATGAGTGTTACTTTCGTCCGTTATACAATGTCTGCATAAACAAAGCGGACGCTCTTCACTGTTTGGGTCTTGCGATATTACAAATGTCTCTTCGGCATTATGTTCGTCTCCATCACATATAATAGTATTTTCACCAAAGTCCGTCTGAGTCACTTTGTCCACTCCCCGGAATAGCGCGTACGAACTCCCGCCAATTCCAGTGTGTTGTGGGTGGGTCAAGGAGGTGTAAGTCCCAATTGTTTAGCACAGATAAAGTTTTCATAGCTTTTAATTTCAACTCAGTAACATTAAAATTTATTTTCTGTTTTCCTTCCATATTTAATACCTATCATAAAAATACTGTATACTGACACATGCCACTTTTGCTAATTGATAAAGGATGCAATTGCCAGTTTTCTATCGGATGGAGGAGGGGGGGAGGTCTATTACATTTCTATATAACTTATTTTGAAAATATTCGAACGATTGTTATAGCATAAAACTAATCTTAGGTATTTTCAAGTACGAGGTGTAATTAATATTTATTGTTTTCTGTGATGTGTTTTTAGCCTTCACTTTGTTAAGTAACCTATGTGTGAAGCACGTGTTTGTACTCGGCCGAAACACGCTGTGTGTTATTTTTATCTCTGCTACAGCGACAAGGACCGCCCAACTCCAAATACGCGTAATTGCACTACCACCGGATTTTCATGTAGGTCAAGCTCGGCCTTTACTTTGAGTTATATGCTTATATCTCCTTGCCATAAATAACAACTTACCATTTCCAGGTTTTGCCAATGTGTTTAAGAGGTAGATTACCTCTTGATTTTATGCCAAATCATATAACTAAAAATCGTTAAAATTGACTTAAAACAATAATAAACCAAATATCCACCTGTAAGTGTGTGACTTTCAACATGTAATAAAAAATGTCTGTAGCACTCTTTTTAATTGCACGTAAATTAATTCCCGGGTTGCGCCACTATGTTTAAGAGGTTGGTAACCTCCTGCTTCCATGTCGCGATATAACTGAAATATTGTTGAAAGCGACGTAAAACACCCAATCAACCAACCAACCAACCACGTAAATTAATTGATTTATATGAATTTGTCTAGTATTTTCACCAGATATTGGGAGGAGGTAGAAATACATTTTGAGGATGGTTCACATTCTATAACTCTAACTGTAGATGCCCCAACAGCCAGGAAATTGAGAGCGCAGGGTATATATACTTTGTACCAAACTTTGTAATAAATACGTAACATATATACCTTATAATTTAGTGCTCCATATACGCATTTCGACAACATGTCTCTTCAGTGATGCTCGTGGCCAAATGATTGGAATTCTCAAAATATATAAATATTTGAAGAGCAGTGTTGAAACCAAGAATCTATCTACGGACAGAGCTATGCATGAAGGAGATACTTCTTAGTTTTAGAGCGATTTACTTATTTGATGACTGAAAATTTGAAGTATATATTAACTGTTTTATTTAAATTAGGGGTTACCACGGGAGTGTTTTACAAAATCTGACAGGGTTCACAGCTCAACTAACGCCTCGCAGTGAAACTCAGTTTCTTACAGGTTATTTGCAGATACCCTGTCAGTTTTTGTCAAATACAAGCACGGTAAACCCATTCTAATGCATTTGACATGTCTGAGGAGCAATGAGGCTGATTATAAAAAAAAAAACGTCTACCTTTTGACAACGATTTCATGTTACCCGACCCTTTCACTTGAGAACAAAACTGGGGATTGGAGAAAGTCGGTATTCAGAGATGGCCGCCACTTATTCCATTCGACATAGTAAATTTACTGACGAAAGACACCACGACAAATATAATATCAAAACATTTAAATGAGTACAAAACTGGAAAAGCCTATGAATATTTCAAAAGTGAATGGCTCCAGGAAATCTGTTTTCATGAGGTCAAACAAAGTCACCCTATTGCCTTTTGACGGCCTGCTGCACACCTTCTCAACGTATTCGTGAGGAACCACATCAAGTGTGGGTTTGTGTTGAAAAAGGAGAGTGGTGTTGTGAAGGCTGCCTACTGTATATGTACAGCTGGGTAGTTATCATTTTATTCACATATATAAACTATAAAGTAAATTGAGTGATTGAATTATATTATTGTCACAGTATGTTCATATGCAACCAATCGCTTGTTACTGATTCGGCTGATGGGATTTCCTTTTAGCTTGTTCGGTAGAGCGCTTGATTGTCAAACGAAGGGACCTGAGTTCGAATCGTATCAGAGGTAGCATTTAGTACCCTGTTACAAAATGCATAGCAGCACAGGTATTCTTCCGGTAAATGTCGGTTGTTAGGATCACCTCAGAGCTATCTGTGTATGCTATACATTTGGTATTGAATAATAATTTGCCAATGTTTGTACTTTAACAGAGAAGGTTCCGTATTTAAATTGAAAAGGAAACATGCATATTATAGTTAAGTCCAAACTCAAAAGGCAGTTGCAGGTATTTCAGTTTGCAGTGCACACATGTAATGGCCAGTTCGTAGAATCTGTACCTTTTGACTTAGCATTTTAAAATTCAGCTCTTTTGCTATCAGCAGAATATTTCTTTTCTATGTATATTGTTCCTGAACTTTTTTCACTGGACAGATTGAAAAAAAAAGTTTGAAATGTTCAGAATCAGACACATGAGATATCAGTCCAGTGGATGTATCAGAGTCTCAAACATGTACACCATCAAGGAATTTTTCCTTTTTCTGTCTGTTGTGTAGAAAACTTGTGAAAGACACAGAAAGCATTAAATCTTTCAATGAAAAATTATGTGTGGTAAATGTTTAAACTGTTTTCATCTTGGTTGTGTTAGTATGTCAAAAACCTTATTGCAAAGGTATGAAAACATACCATGGTAATGCAATAGTTGCACATACACAAGTTGTGGTTTTTCAATAACAACGTATTAAGATATCATAAATAATGTACATGTATCTATATGTATATGTGGTACTTGCTTTATACAATACATGTACATCCATATTGTACTGGCACTATTTATAGGCCTAATTGTTATACTGCTACAAATTATCAAAACAAAATAACATAAGTGATTAGACTTATTGAGTTTTTATGTCAGTTTTTATGTGCTGTCCTCATTTTGTGCAGTTTGAATTGTCTTTCTCTCTGTTTTTTTTTTTTTTTTTTTTTTTTTGGTCTTCTCTTTCTTTTCTTTCTCCTTTACGGTCACAGGAATATCGAAACCATTCCTTTTATTACAGTACCAATCTCATTATGTGTGGAATCAGCGCAGACTCGGTTTGCTCGAACAGCTCCTTTAAATTAAGTCAGAAAAAATTATTGCTTTAAAACATTTCTGAATAAAAATCAATGTGCAATTAATTTTCTGAAGAAAGAAGAATAAGTTGATTTATATGTGCTCAAGGTGTAACATTTCACATTCAACATTTAAATCTAACAGAACTTTTAAGTTTCTGATGCAAATGAATTAGTGCTAACTAGACTTGTTGATGTTGCTTTCAAGATTACTTACTTGTCAAAACCTCGTTGAGTTTTAACTTAGAAAAAGCCAGCTTCCCTCCTTTGCCTATCCAGTTTATTTCTCTGGCAAGTTTGTTAGAGAACATGAAGGCTAGTAATCTTCTGTTTTCTTCATGTCCTCCCCATCAATTGGAATGAGAAATTTAACCTAGAAAGGGGACTTTTCTCATTTATATATACATGTATATTACCTTATATTACATAAAGTTAATGGCATAACTTGTCCTTTATTATCTATTATCATTGTCATTTCTAATTCTTATTATTCACCATATGGGTGGAATATTCCCGGTGCGACGTAAAACAATAATCTATTTAACTATCTATTCTTATTATAATTATTACAAGTTTTATACTTTGAAGATATCATTTTGTATTTTACGTACATTCACACACATACATACACACAGATAGATAGATATATATATATATATATATATATATATATATATAAATATTAATCCGCACTTAACGGCACCTTATATCGTCTGTATCCTCACTTAGCGGTACCCTCTACTTAGGTGTCATTTTCGAGGTGCCGCTAAGTCGCTACCATTTTTCAAATGGCGATATCTTTGTTGTTTTCAATCGCATTCTGTAAAGCTTGGTACGAGTGAAAACTTCAACATTTCTTCTTTCCATACATATTAAACTTTTACTTATGCATTGTCAATTAATGATAATATATTGGTTAAAACTGAGGCCTATCTTTTGAAGTATATATCGTAATCGTCTAAATCCTCACTTAGCGGTCATCGGTCTTTTAAGCGGATTTTCTTTCTTAACTTAGATAGACATCGTTCTGAGATTTTTGTCAGATCATCCTTGGTTAACAATCTACAATTCCTGTAATTTTCATGCAATGTTATTCACAAATAAATGAATGAGAATGAAAAGTTGTTAAAACATGCACCTTTTTCAGCCACAAAATCTATATATTTCTACGCATGCTCAATACGCACATATTAAACTAGGACAAGACGAAGAAATGGCGACTTTTACTATCGCCTCACATATTGTGAATGTGAGCTTTTCATTTGAATTGATTACTAGTGTCGATATAGATATCATGGGATGTACAGTTAAAATACTTTTGGAATTATCTTCACAGGGGAGTATAAATCTGTGTCAGTACGGCGCGATCACGGCTGCTCAGGTACATGTATGTTTACATTCGGTGTAAATAGATACACATTACACACGTTCAACAGTAAACTCTACTATACTACGTTCTCATGAATGCCTAGACGTGATGTATTTCATGCTGTGTTGTTTATTTATAAATTGCATTTTTAGTATACGTTTGTGTGATAGATTGCGAAGTTTCCTTTGACGAAAGACAATGTATAATGTATTGTTAAAAATTAATCCGGGGTTACATAGAGTGCTACTGTGGGAAACATAGAGATCAATATTGACAGTAAATATGTAGATCTAAATTTATGTAATGCTTTGATGATTTTAAGAATAACCTGTATAAGTTATAAAAGTAGGAAATTAATATTATGATGTAAATGTATATGGATCTAGTAACCTATTAATAGTATTATTAAGTTAAAATCCAAACTAGAACGTTTTTAAATTATTATTAGATCTAGTTGAGTTAATCTCAGCTTTGATGTATATACATATTGCATTGGATATATAGTACACCTGCATGATGTGTGCATGGAAAGGACGATCTGATTAAATTTTAAACATGTTCGACTTAAAATGATAAAAGAAACAAAAAATTCACACATATAAAAAATTTTAACCCAGATTAAAATAAAGAAAACATTTTGACTTAAATCCATGATCTTATGAATATGATACAGTCCAAGACACTTGATACATGTTCGTATATAAATATAAAAACCACATACAAAGGGGGATCTAGACATTTCTTAAGGGGGAGGGGGGGGGGGGTTGGGGTTGCAGTCCTCCCAGGACTAACTTTTTGCACTAATCAGTCTGGTAAGGGGGGATCCAGCCCTAGAAATGGTTGAAAATTACCTTTTTGGGGTAAAACTTAGACGGTGGGAAGGGGGGGGGGTTTGTAACCCCACTTTTAAATCCACCAGTGCACATAGTATAAATATACTGTATATCCTAAAGCAGACCTGTATATTTTCATTCCATAAGAAAGCCGGTGTGGCTCAGTGAATGATGTACTCGGCTGGTGACTTAGAGGTCCTGGGTTTCGATTCCTGCCCAGGGCACACTGTTTTCTGTCTTTCGGAGGAGGCAGTAAAAACTGAGGTCCTGTGTCACGGTAGGCGTGGCACGTAAAAGATCTCTCACTTCTTTGGATGGGTCTGTTGCAAAAGAAGAAATTCTATGCAATGCATCAGACAGGTGCTGTCACCATATAACTGTGGAGTAACGTAAAACATAATCAATCAATCATTCCATAAGATTTTGCAAGAAAATTGAGACTTCATTAGAGAAATATTAATACCAATTAATGTACATTGATGGCTTTAATTCACCCTGTAAGAAGGTGCAACTGCATTCTGATAATTAAATTTGATGTATAAATGTTGGAAAAAAATATCCATTGACAAAACATGTTCATACTTAACCACAGTGTGTTAAGATTTCCTTTTGGATGTGTAATTTTTCAACCATTATAAAACACTTGTGAGTAACCAGGAGAAGAATGAAAATTAATAATGAAGGTTTCCTTAACACTTGAATGTTTTATTCTTTCTAGAAGTACATGCGAATCACACATGATACTTTAAATACTTTAAAACTGACTCTGATGCAATGGGCTCATGCAGGGAAAAAAAAATAGAGAGTTATCTTATCTTTGACCTATATCAGATAAAGTGTGTATCAGTAAACATACATTTGTAATTATTTTGATTTCTTTTATTGTTTTGATTGAAATATTCATGCATCAGATTTCAAATTTGTGTATCATATATAATTTTTTTTATCATAAGAGCCATTTTGATTAATTTAAATTCATTGTCAAGCAGGTAAAAAAAAAATAGAGAGTTATCTCCTCTTTGACCTATCCTGATTTCTCTTATAATCTACAGCTGCTTTAAATTTTAAGTTTTGTTGATCTTGAATTATACTTATAATAAATTATAATGATAATAAATATCTAATAAGTCTATCTTATTGCTTATTGTTGATACAGAGGTTTGGTCCTAGGTTGATATTAATAATACACATGTCCATCTGCTTGTCCATTTTTACAGTTACTATTTCCAAAAGAGTAAAGGCTAGAAAAACATTTTGTTCTTTGTCTCCAACTTGGAAACTATAAATATCATATATTATACAACTATGAATATACAGGCTAAATTCAATAATAGAGTTTGAGTTTCTGAATACATGTAATCCATATGACTTAAGTATCCTTATTGATATTTATGATTTCATTGTGCAGGAAGAGAGGCAGGTTGAATTTGGTTTAGTTGTCTCGCACAACATTTTAATATAAAAACTTTTGGCTCAATATGGAGTGTCAGAAGATATTTACCCCGGTATATGCCTGTATGTCTTTAAACAGAATATTTTATAGTATGATAATTTTTGAAAATCTTCCATAAAAGGAAGTCATTAGCATAAATACATGTAATAACGAATCCACTCTTTTTCCACAACTTGTATTGCTTACAAGAGCAGGCATGGATCATACATAAATTTTGTCAACTACCAGATAAATGCGAGGTAGCCCAAAATTGTTGAAAAGGAGGTGGGGTATTCGTCATTTCATGTTATTTTATGGTTTTATCAGTCTTCTTGTCCAGGCCATATTTTATTTATGCTTTAGTTTTGCAACTTCATGCTTGGCATATTTGTTTCCTATGACAGTACAATATGTCCATGTATCATGACTTTGATCATGCATCTTGTCTTTAAGCTCAAGGCATCATAGATATAAATGAAATTCTTTCCCAGCCATATTTTCTTAATGCTTTACATGTAGTTTTGTAGACTAGTTTTATGCCTTGCACAATTGTATCATATATCCATCTCATTCAGACAGGCTGTAATTAGTAGAGGAGTATTGGTATATCATTCCTACCAAATGACATCAAAATGTTTCCAGTAGGTTAGAAATGGTATATTCAGTATAACAGTGCTTAATTCTTCTTCCCTTTCCACAAAGTTTTTGCATTATAAAGAGAGGTAATTAGTTTTTTCAATGCATTTGAAACTTTTAGTTATGCACAATACACAAATGTACATTTGATGTAAATAAACCATCTTATAATTCTATATTTTAATGGAATGTTTTAACTAAGATCAGTAAAAAGTATCAATCTCTGCATGACTGAGTAAATGGTTCTAACGTTCTTAACATGTACTATTCAGTGTGACCTGTTGCCTTTTTCATTTATTCAATAGAATAAGATAATATATATATATATATATTCTATATTCTTCATGTGTTTGACACTTCTGTGGTGTAAATCAGATTAACACAATCATCTTTGAGATGAAAGATTCAGGTGCAATTCCTGACGGAAGTTTCACATAGAAGATTACAATACTTGAAAAATACCCTATAAATATATTGGAGGAGAACAAAGCCTTGAAAAATGAAACTAATATCATTTAATATAAAATTGAAATCAATTTTTAATTTACATAGATTTTAAACAATACGTTTAGCAAGAGGCTTATGTATATTTCAAGTTAAAACTGTATTTATTATATGTGCAATAATCTATATTGAAGACTGGGCAAAAGGGCTGTTCTTTACCTCGTAGGTCTAGGTAACAAGTAACTGATAAAATTGGTAAAACAGTGAACAATTTTCATTTTTATTATACTCCCAGAATCTGATTATAGGACTCATATATATATTGGTCTGTCTGTGCCAACAACTTGAATGCTAATGTTATTAGTCCCCTACCGGCATCGCCGAAGGGGACTATAGGTTTGCACTCCGTCCGTCTGTCCATCAGTCACACTCACGTTTTCCGGACGTTTTTTCTAAACGCTTGCAGATATTCATCCAATTTTTGGTGTGTGAGTATACCACCATGAGTTACAGATTCAAGTTCGAGTTTCATTACGGTCCCACTGATTTTTGACGGAATTACGGCCCTTGGATTTAGAAAATTTCTTTAAAATGGCATTTTTCCAGACTTTTTTTCTAAACACTTGTAGATATTCATCCAAGTTTTGATGTGTGAGTATACTACCATGAGTTACAGATCAAGTTCGAGTTTCGTTACGGTCCACTGATATTTGACGGAATTACGGCCCTTGGAATTAGAAAATTTCTTTAAAATGGCAGTTTTCTGGACTTTTTTTCTAAACGCTTGTAGATATTCATCCAATTTTTGGTGTGTGAGTCTATCACCATGAGTTACAGACCAAGTTCGAGTTCCGTTTTGGTCCACTGATTTTTGACGGAATTATGGCCCTTGGAATTAGAAAATTTCTTTAAAATGGCATTTTTCCGGACTTTTTTTTCTAAACGCTTGTAGATATTCATCCAATTTTTGGTGTGTGAGTATACTACCATGAGTTACAGATCAAGTTCGAGTTTCGTTACGGTCCACTGATTTTTGACGGAATTACGGCCCTCGGAATTAGAAAATTTCTTTAAAGGTTGTGATCAAATACTTAACTTGCTGGCAGCCTGAAAGACAGTATGTTGTGTGTGTGTTTGTAGGTGTGTGTGTGTGTTTTGGGGGTCTTAGTTTTCCATTTGCCGGTAGGGGACTTAGTATTGCCTAAGCAATACTTTCAGAATGCTTGTTTTTCTTGTAATGATATTTGATGATCAGATTTAGTTCTATACTATACAGGTAGACACAACAAAATATGCAACCGTCGAATTATATATGATGAATATATGAAAATCTACTTGATACAAGTGAAGAAAAATCTGCAAACGAGATCTTTTTGTTTCGAAACATTCATAAAAATTCCCATCTCTTCTCCCTCGCCTCTGTTGCCCCCCCCCCCCCCCCCCTCCAAAAAAAAAAAAGAATTACAAAACATGCCAGCATATTTACAAAATCATTTACAGCTTTGAAGAATAGAACTAAATAATAACAAGCGAATTCAGAGAACTGTGGTTCCCCACTTCTGGGTTCTATCAGTAAGGGTGCAGTAATCTGTGACATATTGACATGCTTGTGCCTGTCTACAGACACACATGCCAAATATGAAAGCCCTACGTCTTACGGTTAAAAAGTTATGACCAAGGTTACAGTTTTTGTGACAGACAGACGGACGAACATAGAGACAGATGGACAGACGAATGAGATTTAATGTCCCCACACTTTCGCGAAAAGCGGGGGACAATAATAATGATACACTGTGTTTGAAGTACCGAAGGGTAACCACATCTCGATGTCCATGGAATAAAGGGACATTATCATGTAAAATGTCGTATTCAAACAAATGCAAACCTCAAATACGTGAAGGTGAGACCAGGTGCCTGTGGGAAGTAAGCGCATCCTGAATGCATGAAACACTAGTCGAAAAAGTCCTGTAACATGTATTGAAATTCAGAAAGTAATTGCATATATTCACACATGAGCACATGTAGGAGACAAGGAAACTAAATCAAACTATACCATTCACGGTATGAAATTAAAGCTCCGTTTCCCCATTTTTCAAATGATTGATTGATTATTGTTTTACGTCACACCACGATTATTTCACGTATATGGTAACGGCATCTGCCTGATGCATTGCACAGGAATTTAGACCGTTGCAACGGACCCATCAAAAGCAGTGAGGGATCTTTTACGTGTCACACCTACTGTGACACGGGACCTCGGTTTTAATGTCTCACCCGAAAGACAGGACAGCTTATTCACTGAACCACACCGGCTTTCCCCATTTTTCAAAGATTTTCATTAGATGTCATTTCTGCATATGTACAAATATATCACATACCGGAAATCTCCTTTCGCAAAGTGGGTGAGACAATAATAAATTAAAATGTTTTCCCTTTTGCAATGATTTCTTAACTTTAATTTGTATAATTCACAAAAGTTTGTCTTATTTACGGAAGTATGGAAGGGACATGTGGAAAAAAGAATTATCTCGTGCGCACGACTTAGAAAGTCGATCGTGCGCACGACATAAAAAGTCGTGCCCATAACATAAAAAATCGTGCACTAGCGATAATTGATAATTGTCGTGCTCATGTGAACGTGACTTATATGCACAAGATGGTTATGTCGTGCGCACGACATAAAAAGTCATGCACACGAGATAAAAAGTCGTGCGCACAAGATAATTATGTAGTGCGCACGAGATAGTTATGTCGTGCGCACGACTTAATCAGCCAATAGTAGTATCTCTCACATAATTGCTGTGGGATCTCTTGCCTTATCAGGAATAAATCATTCCATTGAAATAGGAACCATGGTGCTTCAGGTAAACTCCATACCAGCACTTTATTTGGAAGAAAAAGAAGAAATTAACTCCTTTGCAACTGACCCTCCTGAAGAAGTCAGGGATCTTTTACATGCCGCACTTATTGCGACAAGGGGCAATATTTTGTTGAAATCAGGGGCTGATCCAAGATTTGGAGTTAGGGCGGGAGCGAAGTCAAGCGAGCGAGAGGTCTGAGGACCGCCTAGGTCTCCAGCACGTATAATATCGGTGTTTCAGTTATATAAAACAATAAGCTGTCCATTTCAAATGCTCTGATTAATATCATTTAACTTATTTTCTCTAATTTATACCAATTATCAGAGGACTGACTTCACTAATTCCCCACAGGGACCAATCGTAATTCCCCTGAGATTTTGTTACAGTGTTTAATCAGAGGGACGAGGAATGATATTTCTTTGTTATTTTGATAATTCACTTCCAGCAAGTAGCTGCAACAAGTAGGAGTATGAGCTTTTTTAAATTTCGTTTCTCATCTTCATCTTCCAAATTAAATCTTTCAAAAGAAAGTGAAAAGGCAATGGAAAATTAACTGCTCCTCATCTAGGAATTCGGGTGTATCCCCAGTCCTTGTACTGCAGATCTATGCGAATGTAGTTTCGACCAAATGAAGAAAGATGAGACGACTTTTCCGTAGAAGAATGACTCGTGACCAACTCCACCATCTGATGAGGGTTACATGTATAGGTCATTCATAAAGAACTATGAACCATGAGATAATTTTAAGTCATCGCTGAGTCCGGGGTAGGGGAGGGGCACGTTGAAAAGTATTATATCAGCCTTGTTTTGTTTCTCCCAAGAAAGACATCGTCGGATACCCCCGGTCTTTTGCTCTATGTTTAAATCAGAGCAAAAGACCGGGGGCATACGACGATGAAGAAAGAAAGCCGAGTTAGAACCTTTAGAAAGGTGAAGTGACTACATTGTTACAAATATGTATATATTTATGTAAAATTAAAAAGATAAAACTGTTTGTTTTCTTCCATCTTTATTAACTTATGCCTCGGAAGTCCATTACTACTGTAGTCTTCAGAAAAAAACAAAGCAAAATAAAACCTACCCAATCTTTCATACTACGTGGGAAACTTATACATTTTAAGGCTGGCTTTATGATAATAAGAAAACTGCGCCGCATTGATACTCGGGTAACCAGTAACGGCCCCTGGACCTCTTCATATTGAATTAGATGTAAATTCATTTCAGATTCTTTTTATCTCATGGTTACACTAAGTTTAAATTTGTATATCTCATGTAACATCGCCTTGACACATTTCTTATCTACGCTATTATGTCACCTATGTCATAAATTGATTCATGACATAGCGATATTTCAGTGCATAAACAGCAAAACATGTGATACATTTTATTATTCTACGGTGTGGCTCAGTGGATGAGATATTCAATTTGTGACCAGGGTTCGATTCCTGACGTGGGCGCACCGGTGTTCTGTCTTTTGGATGAGACAGCAAAAGACGAGGTCCCGTGTCATGGTACAGATACCGTCAGATACCTGAAATAATCATGGATTGACATAAAACAACAATTAATCAATCATTTCTTTAAAAACCTATCACATATTTGTATAACTCCTCTTAACATCAAAAGACGTACCATAAAGGAAGCGAGCACTTACCAAGAAACGGAATAATTCAGCCCATTATAAGGATCATGCTTAATATAGTGATTTAAGCATGAAATGCATTTTCACATTAAATATGACTTATGCTTTTTGCATGGAGATGAAAAGATCCGGTGTAACTCAATCGGGTAGGTGCTTGGCATGTGACCGACAGATCCCGGGTTCGATTCCCGTAGGTAGCTTGTCGGAGTTTTGTCTTTCTGATGTGACTGTAAAAAGGGAAATTGTGTGCCACGGCAGTTGTTGCACTTGAAAAATCCTTCACTGTTTCGACACCATATGATTGGAATAAATGAGGGATAACGTAAAACAAGAATCACACGATTAAGAGAAGCATGTAAGTGACCACAGTTTGGAAACTATGCTTTAGAATTTAATCCATGAATAAGCGAAATTACTTAAAACTATTTTTACATTCCTTCTAAGCGTTCGATTGTCTCCCCTTTGACAGGAGTTGCATTTATCACAAATGACCACATCTTTCTCATAAATGTATGCATACCCATGGTCTACATGAATGCTGACATGGTGATGTCAAAACTTTGGCAATTTTTTGCCCTTGGTGGGCATGCATGGGTCATGCATAGCCCTGCTTTAGATTGCATGGGCGAGAAGAATGAATCTAGAGAGATCTTTCCCTTGCAAAAGAAAATGTCACCAAAAAAAGGAAAAGGAATCCTGATTCCAGTGTGAATGGGGGAATGGGGGTGTTAATTTGAAAGCGAGACAGCTGAGAAAGTGTTCACTAAGTGGGAAGTCGCTTGGGTGAATAAGAATAATATTAGAATATATTTGTCATGTTCTACCACCCCCAAGTAAATTCAAAAATTAGAACATGACATATTATTGAGTAATAAATTATTTGTTCTCAAAAAATATATTTTACCCTAAAACCAGAGTAGGTTTTGAACATTGAGTGAATTTTCAGGAGAAACAAGAGACGCAAATAGACATAAACTCGGCTTATGTGGGCATTTGTAGGGGACTAAGCCACCTTGAGGTGATTGATTGATTACTGTTTAACATCATTCCACGATTGTGAATATGGTGACGGTCTGATACATTGCATAGAAATTTATACATTTGCAACGGACCCAGCCGAAGCAGTTAAAGATGTTAAATTCGTGCCACGCCTACCATGACTCGGAACCTCGGTTTTAACTCAACAGAAATACAGGACACCGGTGTACCTGCGGCGGGAGTCGAACCCAGGGCCTTTGGGTCACAAACCGAGCACCTAATCCACTAAACCATTATACTCGCTTAGGGACCTTGCAAGCGCGTAGCTACCATGTATGGCTTGGATGCTAAAGCATCCACTTTAAAAAAAATGAATTAATTCAAAATAAATAAATAAATAAATAGAGAGAGAGAGAGAGAGAGAGAGATTCCGGATTGAAATCATACCGTTGCCGACACAATGGCTTCGTTAACAATTTAGAATTAAGTGTTTGTCGATATTGTAAATAAGTTTTCTATTCAACATGGCTCAATTGAAATCGAGGCAACTGCTTTCAGGTAAGAGAAGATGCTCGCACCGGAGATGCAAATTTGAAGGATACGCCCACACCTAATACTAGGGATATTGGTACAAAGGTTCCGCAGAGCAACAGACCCCTATATGTTGACATTTTTCAAAATCTGTGACAAAGCTGAACCCATGTCATTGAATGAAGTCGACAAGAAAAGTCTAATTGGAGGCGGAGTTGCATTGGTCTGGAATTTTCAATGCCCAACAAGGCAACATGGGATTTTAACGTCATGTATTAAAGTTAAATCAGATTGCAAAACAGGGGAGCTCCTCATGAACAGCCAATGTGGCATAGGTGTTTCTGTTTACTAAATTATATTGAGTCCTTTCGTTATACAGAGTTATTTCCCATTTGGGAAGGTATCTGACGTAAAACAACTATGACGTCATCAAATTACTATGAAAAGTCATTTGTGGACTATAATTTTCCCGAGGTATTAGATCAATTTCCAAAGAATTTGATGATGTCATAATTTTTTTACGTCAGATACCGTTCCAAATGGGGAGCAACTCTGTGTAACGAAAAGACTGAATATAGGCCTATATATCATTTATCATAACACCCTCCAGCCACCCCGGCATCCTATTCACAGGAGCCTGAGGAGGTTTAAAATATGTCAATGAAATTTAATAAAATAAGATTTCATGCATATATTTGTACATATTGCGTGTTTCACTCATTGTCATTATGAAAATTTATTTCGCTAAATTAGTTTCGGCATCTTCCTCACTTTGCAGTAAAAATTATATTACCGGTATATACAAAGAAATAATATACTAGATGCGCATTTGGACAAATTATGTCTCTTTAGTGACGCTCGATAAAATAAAAACCCAAATATTTACAAAGTTGATTTCGCTATGAAATAAATTTAACAAAAAATTGTGGGAACAAATCCTTATAGATAATCTAAAGCAATTGGTCGATAATTACTAATGAATTATGTACAATTTTGAGGATCATTTAATCTTATATTTTGTGGTCTAAAACTCATTATTATTCATTATTATTCTAAAAAAATTACTTTAAAAAACTCTAAATGCCAGGAAATAGCCTCTACAAGGTTCTAAATTTCAAAATTTTCGAGGGGAGCATGTCCTCGGAACCCGCCCCCCCCCCCAACCCCTCTCGTAGAAGGCTCTCGCTTTTATGTACAAGCCTAGCTACACAAGTGAGAAGCATCCATTTAATTTTTTTAAATTTTTTTATGGAATCGCTCTAGATAATAGCATTGAATTCAAGATGGATCCGAAATATAAATGTGTATTGAGCTTGGGCTGTTAAAATGATTGAGAATCCTGTGTGGCTCAGTGGATGAGGTGCTTAGTTCGTGATCGAGAGGTTCCGGGTTCAACTGCCGCCGTAGGCTCACCGGTATTCTGGCTTTCGGACGAGACAGTAAACACCCCAGAATACTTCAGACACACACCGTCATCATATAGTCTTAAAACGAAATGCATATATTTTAAATCAGCATGTATATTATATTACATAATTTGTCCATTGCCAGAAGTCTATTTCTTGGAATTTGTTGAAATGCATGTAATCCATTCCTGAAAGAACCCATTTTGGTAATAGATTATCTTATCTTAACAGTGACGGATCCAGGATTTCCGAAAAGGAGGGCCAACATGTGTATTAGCCAAACTACTTCAGTCATTTTTGGTGCAAAATCTGGATATTTACTAGTAAATATGTCGTCAAAGGGGGGGGGGGACCAACCCCTCTAAATCCGCCACTGCTTATGACATCATTACTCTCCCCCAACATCCCCCCAAAAACAGTAATAATAATACTGGAAAAGTAAATACCAGTAGGATTTCAAACCCATGGTCATTCGTGACACATATTACATAGTAGTACGGACCCTAGTCCGCTACTACATTTCGATCGTAAATATGTTAGAAATTCTGTTCCAAACGAAAACAGTTTTTCGGGTAAACCTGCACTATCAATAATGAAAATACACGCAATTTTCGAACTAAAGCAAATGTATAGTGTTCGGGGATTTCCGAGCCCAGACTTACCCCTGCACACTTTTTTCCCGGAAAAACAGGCCCAACATAGAATATCACCAGGGGAAAACTATTCCAGTCTGTAAGAATGTCCTTTAGTATAACATCCCACCCCACAAAAATTAGCAAATAAAAAAGAAAAAGAAAAGAAAAAATACCCAATGAAATCTTCCCCTTTTCTATATATTAATCGTTTTCGATTTAATATTTATAATACACATGACACGTAATTACGTATAAATCAGTGGAAATGCTAAATTTCGTCCACAGGCATCGACATTTTATTCCTTTGTTCACAACCGTGTATATTGTAAATTTTCAAACACAAACTGTTGTAAGTTTGTAAAATTCAGAATAAAGAAATTATTTTAATATTGACTTATGTCCAATTTTTTTAGTTTATCGATCTGTCATGATTTTCTTTCGTTGTCGCCAGAAATTGGATTGACATAACAAGGAATGTTGATTATTCATTATATATTGTTTATATACATAATGTTTACTATACTAGAGCGCATTTCCAGAGAGAGAAAGAGAGAGAGAGAGAGAAGGGGGTGGTATCTGGTGTCAGACTTTCCCTTCTCTTCTTTCTTCAAAATTACATGTACTTCAGATTTGTTATATTCGTCGAACATGTTAAGATTTAAATTATGTTTATTATATGAATGTGAAAATCAACGTTCTCTGTCAAATCTGATAATCATTCTTGTATTTAATTGAAAAAGTTTCCATTTTCCTTGGTGTCGTTTGAATTTCGATATCTATTCAAAGAAACTAGAGTGAACTGTACATCATATATTTCTCTTTACACGAGGAATACGAAGAGTCCTATAGTTGTTAAAATACTTAAATCACGCATTTAATTTTGTCAGATGTGCAATTTTGCTGCATATCTTTGGTTTAAAAGTTATTTCTAGTTCTATACCAAATATATTCCATTTTCCTTTTTGTGTTCATTTCTTTATTAATCCCATGCCCTGTTTAAGTTTCGAAAGTTTTACTACTGACACAAGTATATTCAAGGACTGACTCTACTACCATAGATAAATAAATACATAAATGAATACATAAATGATTAAATAGATAAATAAATAAAATAAAAATAACTTTTTGATGGATCCCTTCAAACCATGGTAAACTCTTTTTGTACAATTCAGGAGATGGTCGAGAGTTTAAAAAATCATATATTCGCTTCATCCGCTGTATATCGGTACTCTCTCCATTGTGTAAATATTTGCCTTTAAATTTCAGTGGAACGAAACCCATATTCAAAAAGATGGAAATTCTATACCAAGCCCGTTTTACCCAGGGCAGGGGGATATATACCGTCATAGAGAAATCTATGTTAGAATGGGTTCTATGCTAGACCCATTATTATCGGGGGCAAGGGGGGGGGGGGCTATGCGGGATAAAGTATATGCATCATCAGAGGTAAAATTTTCACTCACTTTGAAATTATTTTATCTATATATTTCATCAAATTTCGTGTTTAAGTTTCTCGGTCCGCCATTTTGAAATATGTTATGTGGGTGCAATAATTCAGCCCACTGACGTCTGTCTGTCCGTTCGTGTGAACTTGTCTGCACTTCTTTTCTTATATTAGTTCAAATACAAATGACTGTATATATCTTAGAATATTAATTGTAGTTGTACATCTAAGTATCAAACTAAGGTCTGACCCTTGGAAAGTCAGAGCAAATGGTAAAAAAAAAACCTTCGTTCTCTTCCTTCTAAACCAATATACAGCTGCAAGTTATCCTGTGGTGTTGCATTTAAGGAGTTATTTGCCATGGTGAAATTCAGCTTCAAACAATTGGTCAGCCCGATCCCCGCGCGAAGGGTAAACATGGCCGCTAAATATACCGTCTGTATATTTGATTTGATCTGATGGTGGTACACGAAAGGGGACAATTTGCCATTGTGATCTTGCATTGTGTTTTGGAGAGACTAAATGGTTGGATAAAGGAAAGTCTTCTCCCATTAAACCAACAACGAGCATTCGGTAAATATTGCTAAAGTAATATATGCCCCCTACCGTCGCCAACAATTTTTAAAATGAACACATTTATAAGATTTTAAAGCAATGCACTAAATATCAAATGATAATCTGCAAGCATGACTCATAAAAGTACGGAAAACTAAGTATTTGCATTAAGTTTTAAGGCCATACTCTCAGAAAGAAATTAACGTACCGGTTCAAAATTTGAACTTGAACTGCAGCTTGTCATGGTAAACCAATGTACATGTAACCAAATATCAAGTGATAATCTGCAAGCATGAGAAAAAAAATGCGGAAAACTTATTTGCCAGACTGACAGACGGACAGGTAGGCAGACAGACTGATTTCAAAGTAAAAATATTAAGGATTAAGGAAAAGTGCAAAGGCAAAATGAAAGTTTAGCTATGACAAAGTGGGAAGAAAATCATTTCATATCCATATTACTTCAATTCGATCTAAATATCATTAATGGAGGAAATAATAAACCTATACTCAATGTTAGATTTTTGTATTCTTTATCCATGACGTGCAATATCTTTGTGTTTAGTAATAAAACTATACTTAATGGAAGATCGCTGTTTTGAAATAGAAAGTGATAAACAGAAAGACAGACTGACGGATGAACAAATACATAAAACATAAACGTTGAGGAAACCCATTAACAACCCCAACACCTTTAATATCCCTGTTTCCTATGCTGGAAGAACATTAAATAGGAAGTGGTGCATTTTCACACATTTTATTGAACACAGACGATTTTTGTTAACTAATTGAAGGATTTTGATGAAACAGGACAACTGTGAAATATTTAATGTCGCCTATAGTGTTATTGTTTTTGGACTGGACTCAGTCAGCTGCATAGAATCAATATAATTGAGAATAAATGCATCAGAGTGTTCTATGAGAGAAAACAGAAGACATCTGACAAAGTGGTATGACACAAATCACCAAGGACCTACACAAAAAAAGAGACAATAGCATAATATACACGGAACGACATTACAAAAATATTCGACTGGGCTGCAGTTACGACACCGACTTAGGGCGGTCGGTCAATTAAGGGAGACTTCTCAGTTATCCCCTTACAATTCTATGTAACCCCCCCCCCCCAAATCCCAAAAAGGTTAATCAACACAAAACATTAGTCTCATAATCGTCCTGCTTTATTGCCTCTAGAATCTAGTGAATTACAATGTACAAAAAGAGGCGTGTTTAGTAATTTTCCTTAAATTATAATATGTATAGGAAATTCAAATGTTAGTGCAGTGGCTTAGTTGTGTATGTATAATTTTAGTGGAGATCCTCCTCCTAAGTGCAATAAGCGGGTGTTTTCAAATTTCCAATATAACGCTACGCAAATTATGTTAGCACATTTGCCTCCATGACTGTTTGAAATCTTCTACCCAAGTCCCTAGAAAGAGGAGTAGTAAAATTTTCCTAAACCCCTCCACTCCTTCCCCCACTTTAAGATTTTTTTTTTAATATTAAAGCCATTAGATAAACCAAATTGTCCCTTTTTACTCATTAGGTCAAGATCTTTAAAGCTCCAGTCTTGAGAAAGACGTCTAGTTTATCAAACATAATAAAAGGAATGTTATAAATTGTGGGCACTTTCCACAATAACAGAAGCTGTTACATTCTTGAAATCTGACAAGGGCCACTGATACTGACAATGACACATTTTCATTGACAACATAGTAAATACAATCTTTTTCTTTGATTCTGCACATTTTTTTTTTGTAATTTTGCAAATCAAATAAGTACGAAGCCGTTTTCGTGTCATTTTAAAGAAGATAACTCTTTTTTTTTATCTCGTTTGAACGAGAAAGTTTCTCGTTCGAACGAGAAATTATCTCGTTCGAACGAGAAAAAATCTCGTTCGAACGAGATAATTTTCTCGTTCGAACGAGAAACTTTTATATATGAATTAAGTTGTTTTGTTATTTAGATAAGTATGATTAGGAATTATTTCATTTGATACATATAATGATACATTTATATATGCATAATTGCATATATTTCAACTACACACTTACAACACAACGTACATATGCATGGTTATTCTAAAACACACAGCTTTTCAATAGAAAGGAAATACTTTAGTTAAAGTATAATTCATTATATTGCGAAGAAGATGAATGCGTGGGGAAAAAAAGAAAACGGGGAGGGGGTATTATGCCATCAGAGATATTCTGCCCTCCTCTTGTAATTAAAGGTATTATAATAGTTGTAAATTATGATTTATACATTTCAGAATTGAAATATAAACTGAATGGTACTTACTGATATACAATAAAACACTTATAATTATGCATTATTATTTCATTAATGATTAATGTTAATTGGTGAGGTCACTGAGCCAAGTTAGTTTGATCCCAGTGGCTTAAAACATAAATATAAAAAAGGAGGAGATGAGGCTCCAAATCAAATGTTACAAACATACTTTAGATCTACCATTTGATAGACTGAAATAATACGTATAATGTATTTCAACTAAATTCAGGCCAAACACGGCCAAATGCTCCTGCCTATGTAGTTATTTAAATGATCAAACATCCGCTATTAAAGAAATTGTTAGAAAATATAAATAGATTTATTGATGGACGATATTCCATTTCTTTCTGTCGGTTAATAACACTTATCACTGTAGACTATGGTATATGATATTAGTTTCTCGTTCGAACGAGATAAAAAATGTTTTCTTCTTTAAAATGGCACGAAAACGGCTTCGTAAATAAGCCTTCATCGCTTACTCGAGCACCTTTAACACATGAGAAACAAATGTGACGTAGGTTTACGATGAGGGGCGAACGCGGATTGGTTGGCTGAGGTTTGGGGTGTGTCCATCCAACCAATCAGTGTTCGCCTCTCATCCTATACCTACGTCACATACAAATGGCATCGAGCGGCGGATTCAAAATCAGATGATGCCCGGTTGTCCATGACGATCAAGGAAAGATCCAAGCCACGTCCCTGATGACCATGTACATAATGATTCCAAGAGAAAGTCATGAAACCAGTTACGCATACGCGCGCGCGCACACACACACACACACACACACACACACACACACACACACACACACACACACACACACACACACACACAAATAGCAAAATAAGCCCCCCCCCCCAAAAAAAACCCCTAAAACAAACAACCCCCTAAAAAATAATAATGATAATAATAATAGTGATGATAAATCAATAAATAGAAAAAAAAAGAAAAACACTTAATCTAAGCTATAAAGTCTATGCTGGTATGTTTGTTTGTATTTGTGTTTATGTATTAGTGTATGTATGTATGTATCAGTAGGTATATATACTCAGGGACTTTAAAAACGCCTATATGTTTTGGGGGTTTTTTTCATGTACAAACATAAATGTTATAAGAAATAAATCGATTTGAATATCTGCTTGATATTGTGTGATTGCGGTAACTTTCATGCTATCGGCGAGACAAATCACTTAACCATAACGTAATACTGGTCACCCGTGCGCTTTTCAAAAAGCACTCGACCACATGCTCTACATTGAGTCATTTTCTTTAGAAATAACATATATTGGTACCTAGTGCCTTTATCATTCCTGATTTCAAACTTTGTTTCATTAAAACTTAGGCGTGAAATGCCGAGACTGTCTGAGCAACAGGGGTATGCTGTTCTTGGCCTTGTAGACGCCGGCGTAAATCAAGGTATCAGCGCAGGACGCTTCAACATCCATTTGTCTACGGAAGTATCGGACCACAGGAAGTATTAAGGATCGTCCTCGAAGTGGTCAGCCACGCGTAACGACAAGACGTCAAGACGTTTTCATAAGACAACGTCATCTACGTGACAGGTTTGCGACAGCCATAAGCACGTCAAGAGATGTGATAGGTCGTCACGGTAGGCAAATCTACCCCCAGGACAGTACGCCGACGATTGAAAGAGCAAGGTTTGCTATGCCGTCGCCCACTGAAAGGCTTGATCCTAACTCCTCGCCACCGAAGAAATCGTCTGACCTGTTCCGTTCATGGCTGACGGAAGAGAGACGCAATGAACGTTTTGCCGCAAACTGCATAATTGAACGTGACAAATTTGGCGGTGGTGGCGTCATGGTTTGGGGAGCCATCAATCAACATTTAAAGTCATCACTGGTTATTTTGAGGAACACTCTTACCGCGAGGCGCCACATCGATGACGTTTTACAGCCCGAGATTCTTCCATTAATTCAACGTCATCAAACTGTCAACAATCCATTAACGTTTCAACAAGACAACGCACGTCCGCACACGGCTAGAGTCACCTTAAACTTTCTAATCATCCAGGGAATTAATGTAATGGATTTCCCAGCACGTTCACCCGACCTTAATCAAATAGAGCACATGTGGGATGAGTGAGGGAGACGCTTACGTAAACGTCACCGTCAACCAAGAACTGTGGATGAGTTGGCAAGTGCTCTTCAAGAAGAGTGGAATAATATTCCTATAAGACAAATTCGAACTTTATGTCAATCCATGCGGTCCAGATTGCGTGCATGCGTTAAAGCAAATTGGGGGGGGGGGGGGGGGGGGTTACTCGTTACTAAACAAAACACGTTAAATTTTGAACGTGGTATGCATAAATGATGAAATCAAATCGTTTTTAAAGGAAACTTGTGATAGTATCAATCATATTATCATTTCTAATGCACTTTGTTTGTAACACGCGATCTCATTGGCTGTCCGATTTAAAAACTGCAAGGGTATTCACGATACCCCTGCAGTTTTTGATATGACGTCACGATACCCTGCAGTTTCTGATTTGTGACGTCACGATACCCTGCAGTTTTTGATATGACTGTGATTAGCGAATTGGCTTAGAAAACCTTAACTCTGTGCTTCTAGTTGTAATTATTTTGTCAAATGCATTAGAATGGGGCATGGTAACCCCTAAATATAATTCAAATTTTCGAAATAAATCAAGTTTGATGCAATTATTTACCCTAGTTGTTGATTAAACTATAATGATATTAGCCGTTTCTAAAGTCCCGGAGTATATATATGAGTGAATGGATTCGCAGACCTGTACATATACATGTATGTTAATTATACCCCCTAAAACAAAATTTGGGGGGTTATATAGGAATCACACGGCCTGTCTGTCTGTCCGTCTGTCAGTCTGTCCGTCTGTTCACATTTGTCCGGGCCATAACTTCTTACCCTTGTGGGATCTAAATAATATGTCACACAATTGTTGTACATAACCCAAGCGTGTGTCATGACCTTGAACCATAGTCATATCTTCAAGGTCACAGTGCATACATAACCAAAATCCTTGTCAGGCCATAACTTCTTAGTGCCAAATTGGATGATTATCCAGGATAATATTCCACATAATTGTTTCACACAATCACAACATGTCCAAGGGTGTGTCATGACCTCCACCGGAGGTCCTATCTTCAAGGTCAAGATCACAGTGCACAGATAGATGAAATCATTGTACATGCCATAACTTCGGCTGGATCTGGATAATATTACACACATTTGTTATTCATGACCCAAGGGTGTATCATGACCTTGATTCAAGATCATATCTCTAAAGTCGAGGTCACAGTGCACGCATTTTCAAAATCCTTGTACGGGTCAGAGCTCCTTACTGCGATGTAGGAACTGGATAATATTTTACACCATTATTTTCCATGATCCAAAGATGTGTCCGTCTGCCTTTCCATGAAACTTGTCAGGGCCAAAACTTTTCCTTTTACTTATGAGGGAGATCAAATTTTACACAATTGTTGTTCATGACCTTAGGGTGTGCCATGACCTTGAACCAAGGTCATATAGCCAGAATTCTTTTCCGGGGCATAACTTCTTCCTCTTACGTTGCTGAAAGACTATAGTTTACACAAATGTTGTCCATGACACAAAGATGTGTAATGATCTTGAACCAAAACCATATCTACAAGTTCAAGGTCAGAGTGCTCACAGACCAGATTGTTTTCATTGATTATACCTCAAATTGCACAAGTGGGACATCCATTCCACTTATACTAGTGATGTATCTTGTAATGAATTATTGCATGCTTCAACTTTGTTGACGCGGGGTGGGGGGGGGGGGGGGGTTAATTTGATCCGTTAGGACAACTCTAGTTATACTCTCAACAAACAAAGTTTCGGGGGTATATACAAATTCACCCTGTCTGTCTGTCCATCTGTTCACATTTGTCCGGGCCTTAACTTTTTACCCGCTTGTAAGATCTGGATAATGTTTCACACAATTCTTGTACATGACCCAACGGTGTGTCGGGACCTTACCCATAGTCATCAAGGTCAAGGTCACAGTGCACACATGGCACAAATATTTTCCGGGCCATAACTTCTCATCTCCTCATCGGATCTGAATAATATTTCACACAATTGTTGTCCATGACCGAAGGGTGTATCTTGACCTTGACCTAAGGTAATATCTTCAAGTAAAGGTCACGGTGCATACATAGCCAAAATTCTTGCCAAGGCCACAACTTCTTACTGCCAAGTTTGATTATTATCCAGGATAATATTTCACACAATTGTTGTCCATGACCCAAGAGTGTGTCATGACCTTGACCCAAGATCTTATCTCCAATGTCAAGTCACAGTACACATTTAGTCAAATCATTGTCAGGGCCACAGCTCCTTACTGTTGTGTTGCATCTGGATAACATTTCACGCAATTGTTGTACATTACACAAGAGAGTGTCATGACCTCGAACAAAGGTCATATCTTTAAGGTCAAGGGCACAGTGCACACATAGCCAAAATCCTTGTCCGGGCCATAACTTCATACTGCCAAGATAGATTTGGATAATATATCACAAAATTGTTGTCCATAACACAAGAATATGTCATGACCTTGACTCAAGATCGTATTCCCAAGGTCAAGTTCAAAGTACACAGTTGTCAAAACCCTTGTCCGGGCCATCTCTGCCTACTGCTATGTTGGTTTTATATCATATTTCACACAATTGTTGTTCATGTCCAAGGGTATGGAATATCCTTCACCGAAGGTCATATCTTCAAGGTCAAGGTCACAGTGCACAGATAGCTGAAATATTTGTACATGCCTTAACTTCTTTCTTCCAAGTTGGATCTAGATAATATTTCAGATAATTCTTGTTCATGACCCAAGAGTGTGTTATGACCTTGACTCAAGATCATATCTTTAACGTCAAGGTCACGGTGCACGCATTTTCAAAATCCTTGTAGGGGTCAGAACTCCTTACTGCTATGTAGTGTCTTGATAGTATTTCACACCATTGTTTTCCATGATCATAAGGAGTGTATAACATTTTACGGAGTGTGTCGTCAGTCTGTGTGTCTATCCATCTGTCTGTCTATGAAAATTGTACGGGTTATAAATTCTTCCTTTTACTTTGGAGAGAGATCAAATTTTACACGATTGTTGTTCCTGGCCCAAGGGTGTGTCATTACTTAGAACCAGGGTCATATCTATTAGGTCAAGGTCACAGTGCATATATAGTCAGAATTCTTGTCCGAGTCGTTACTTCTTTTTCATTTAGA